>BPTQ01000007.1:19597191-19785277 GCA_019973895.1 Chrysanthemum seticuspe | reverse complement strand
CAAAATAACATAAAATATATAGTATTTGAGTTGTCACCGTAGTGCTCGGAACATATTGTTCATTAATTAATGACTTTGTGTATTAATTTTATTTGTACTTACACAATAATAAACATACGAATCTAGATCCCAAACGAATTGGATTTGGGATTAAAACTCCCCCCCTCCCGCAAAAAAATATACGGGATTAATCCAAAACATTTGATAACAAAATTAACCTAATCTTTGGGATTCTACGTATGTTGAAATACACATATACGCATTGAAACTAAATTAACGTAATTAACAATTCACATTAAAATACAGGTACTATTAATGTACGTACAAAATAGTACCTAGAAGAAAATAACATACAGAAAGCACCAATTCACTATATGTGATTAAAACTATCTAGATTTTAACCCCTTCTGGAGTTATATATAATTAACCAATTAATTATTCTAAATAGATTTTGGCAAACGTACACCGATAAACTATACGTACTGAAATAAACAATACGTAAATAACAAATAAACAAATAAAAAAATTCTATGAACGAACAAACACAAAACATTGTTCCCATAAAAATGTTCTTTTTATTTGACTAGATTTGTTACCACTTTGTACATTAAAAATTCTTATCATTAGTATTAGCAAATTAACTAACTACTGAAACCATGTTTACTGACTTGCCGAGTGGGTACTCTTACTTGATTATTTTCCCCAAATTTCTTCACGCGTGTCAGTGTGACTTACCTACAGATTCCAACACGAAATCGTGCATGGACCAGGAGACGGGGGACATTCAAGCTCACCTCGATGAATCATTCAGTAATTTACATGTTCGAGTAGAATTCCCGCTTAATCATAACTAAGGTACGCGGTGAATCCACCATTAATAGGCTTTGTGATTCACAAATGTGAATACGTTTTCATGCCATATTACCTACTATTAATTGTGATTTAAGGAACTAACCACTTTGGTTATGGAGTTAATTTCAAACTACTACTTTTTGAATTTGTAATTTTGTTCTATATTTACAAAATTATTTTGGATACAATGCTTCTACTTACGTACTGTAGAAACATGTATAAACTAAAATGTAGTTTTGATAATGGGAAATTAAATTCAATATACGGTAGGTTGCTTTGCCTTATATCACTTAACCACGAAAGACATACAATAAAAGAAGATCCATGATAAAACATGCATGTAATTATCATGGACATAAAATTACACTTAACAATTAATGCAATTAAATCAAAGTTACGCATATACACATAAAGTTGTATGCATCTTAGGGTTTCTAATCCAATTAAAACAATAGTTTACAAAACCTAATTAGGGCATATAAAAAAACGCCCTCCCCCCCTCAAAATTAGGGTTTAGGTTAAGCAAACCCTAGATCTAAGCATACAAATAATAACACATTCATGTTTATTTTAATTATGTGTTTCAGTAATTAATTACTTGTTATACAAGGCTCGTGATGCCACTGTTGAGTTTATGATATATAAAATACAATAAAACATAAAGACATCAAGAGTACACAGCGGAAGACTTAAGATCATAACAAATAAATTAATTAACTGAAAGTATGCGTAACGTACCTCTTGCGAATGTCAAATCCCTCGAGCAAAGCAAAACAACCCTCGAGCAAAGCAAACAAAGAAGTACTAATTGGTGTAAGAATAATGTCTTACAACCACGTTCTTGTACACACGAATTAACCAACGAATCAAGCGATTGCTAGATCTAACACAAGTCCTCGTTTATGAAAAACGAAACCAAACTCCCTTACTTGGGGTGTTCGGCCGAATATAGGACAAGAGAGAGGAGAGGAGAGATCTAGGGTTAATTCAATGCACAAGTGTATGAAACCCTAGAACCTAACCCTCTTTATATACTAGTAGGTAAACTTTGGGAACAAGTTAGTGAATTAGGCTTTGTTTAGCCCATATGGCCGGCCACCAATGCAAGCCCAAAGCCCATTCCATAACTTTTCCAAGTTTCCATTTCTAGTCCTTCTCTTTTCCATTTAACGGTCGTTAGTCATTTTTCCGTTAAATACTTAACGATCGTTAACCGGACTTAATGTGTAATAATTAATCGTAAACATAAACATTAATTATTAACTTTAATTCTCATTCGCTAATGTGTGCAATCCCGTGGTCACGAGTTCGAATCCGGACATTCACATGTTCGTAAATATATACATTTCCAACAGTTTTTACGTTTTTGTCCGTATTAAGACGATTTCGTTCGTTTTTATACGTTTTTGTCCATTTTTATACGTTTTCGTCTGTTTTTATACGTTTTCGTCCCTTTTTTTACGTTTTCATCATTTTTTATACGTTTTCGTCAGGTCTTTACGTTTTAACACTTTTTTGTCCGCTTTTACACATTTTCATCTGTTTTTATATGTTTTCGTCAGTTTTTATTCGTTTTCTTTTGTTTTTTTACGTTTTCATCATTTTTTATACGTTTTCATCCGTTTTTATACGTTTTCATCAGTTTTTATATGTTTTCGCCCATTTTTACATGTTTTCGTCAGTTTTTATACGCTTTCGTCCATTTTTAACGTTTTTGTCAATTTTTATCCGATTTCGTCCGTTTTTACAAGTTTTCATCCGTTTTTATACGTCTTCGTCTGTTTTATACGTTTTCGTCCATTTTTTTTTTACGTTTTTGTCTGTTTTTATACGTTTTCATCTGTTTTTATACATTTTCGTCCATTTTTATACGTTTTCGTCTGGTTTTTTTAAGTTTTCATAATTTTTTATACGTTTTCATTAGTTTTTATACGTTTTCATCCGTTTTTATACGATTTAGTCTGGTTTATTTGTTTTCTTCTGTTTTTATACGTTTTCGTCCGTTTTTGAACATTTAAGAATATTGAAACCAAAATCAACTTCCGTGTATGTTATCCGACATCTCCCACAAATCCAATTAAGAACCAAAAACATGTATTGTTCGATATCAAATAATAACTTGACAACATTATTGTGACGTGTGATTTCTTGATTATGTCAACCAAGTCTCTTCAATCTCTTAGCAATATAAGACTACAAATTCTTGTTAAACTTCTTTTCCTACCATCATAAATAATTCATGTTCACAAAACTGTCAAATCAATTCATCAATACCACATGTATCTCATATCCTTATTACTCTTTTATCACACCATGAAGAACCTTCGAAACTTGACTAACAGCAGATACTTGTAAAGTAGCAGCAGATACAGAATACTAGCAGCAGGTTACCTTAGCAGTAGTATGCGCATAACTAGCAATAGATACATGATGATAAGCAGTAGAAACTGTTAATGAGAAGTAGTAACCATTTGAAGGAGCAGTGGAACGAGTAAGTGGACAGCAATAGTAAGTCTTTACTAGCAGCAGATCGTAGCATCAACAATAACTGTTATACTCTTTAAAACGTATGTGCTTCAATACTCCTTTGTCTACTTGCTTAAAAATCCTCGTCACCAAATCATGCAAGTATGCAACCAATACTTAACTGACCCATGTTACTTAATCGACCCATGTTAATAATCAGCACCGACTAATTTAATACTCCACTGACCAATTAATGCAAAGAATTTCAAGGTAGTATCAATCATATATTGCATTAATTACAACAATGGCATGTTTAGTGTTATGTCGCCAATGAGAGAATCACTTACGGTTACCAATTAATCATTATGTGGAGATTAAACATAGTACTTGAATAATACGATGATCATAAATTGCAGCAACAAGTCATGACAAAGATAATGAACAAACTGTAGAAACCCTAAAAATTCGAAAAGTTATACCTCTCTCTGCAGCAGTTTTAGACAGTTAATAACTTGTGATTAAAAGCTCTAATTGAAGATCCCTCCGGTGAAAAGTTAGATGTACAGATAAGCTCCAGAAAATATTTCGTCCTGATCCAACGGTTGACGAACGATTTATCGCTGTTTGAAAATTAACCTGCAGAAAGATACGAAAATTGAACCAAAATCAAAATTTTCTTCTTTTCTTCATTCTTCGACAAATAAAACCTTGTGAATCCCTAGGTAACGAGCTCCCCAAGATCTGATACCAATTGTTAATCCCAGTTTACACTTGTAAATATAGATTGTTTATATAGCTTCTGTTAAGAAACTGTTTGATTCACTAAGTATTATGTGGAATCTAACACTTAATGATTTAGAAGAACACAAAAAATAACAAACAAGCCGCTTCAGTATTATTAATATAATACGAATACTCTTAATAGTATTAGCGTTTACAACCTTGAAGCCTCTAAAACAACTCGTTAACATATTGGCTTGTGATTACATGTTTAACATATTGGCGAATGCGGACACAGAACACCTTCCGCGGACAAAGGTTTGGTCCACTAAGCATTCTGCATGCGTCTTTGAGTCCGGAACGTAGCCAATTTTGTTATTGGGCTTACTATCGATCCGGTATTTGTGGTTGTTTCGTTGTTGGGCCTGGGCCGAGAATGCGTATAGCATGAGCTGAGCCTAGTAGACCTGTTGTATGTGCTATACGTCATCAACCCCAAAGTGTCATCATTCAATTAGTCTCATCACCTTCACTTTTAGGACCATCGTCAATCAGTTCACCTAAATCTCCACTTTCATCTGAATCACTATCTAACCAATCATGTGACTCCATGTAATTACTATAAGAGTATAACCGTGAATTAGCGTCCACAATCTTCATGTGCGATGGAAAAATGAAACCTTTAGCTTCCTAAAAAGATAAGATCTGTAAACACAAAAATAGCAAGGCAAAGAGAACAATATCAGAAGTCTGGCATCCATCAAAATTATGTTATAAGGAAAAGATAAATATAACGTACAATTGCACCCCTTATGACGAATGAGACTCTCAAGAGAAAGGAAGAAAGACATTTAAACTCGATATACATTTGTGTTTCAATAGCAAATAGCAGAAAATTTTATTTGTGACTATAGATTTACTCAATTGGGTTCATAGTTTCTATTGCAATGAACATGTATGTTTTAGTGATTTTCCCAAAGGTTAAAACTTTGTCTTGTGAATTCAAATGGGTGATTTATTGTGCGATTATATTAACTATTGCAGCTTGAATCGCAAAACTTGGTTCTAACTTTACATTCAACACAATTAGAGTGCACATTGATGTTGAGATACGTGTAATGATCTACAAAATCTCTTGCTCAAGCAAGTGAGGCAACTAATAATAGTTGTTTAAGTCTAAATAATCACTTTTAAAGCATACATTCAAACACCCCCGTGTACAAACATCTAACTACAATGAGGTATACGAAGAATTAATAGTCAATAAAGAACTACTAAAGCAACAAAGACAAAAAAGCCTAATACAATAGTAAATTTTACCTTAATAAGTATATGCCCAATTTTAAGCTCCTTGACATGGTGAAGGTTTAGTATAAATCCTTCAAGCATCTCTACATCATATTCTAAAATTGGTGTTTCATCAAACTCGCCATTCGTGTAATCTAAGTGAGCTAGGACAAAAGAAGAACCCGTAGGGATTTTAGAAGACACATTTAGCAACGAAAGTTTACTCAAATAAAAAACATATTTGATCTCTAGTGACAATATATGGAGAATTAATTTCAATAACATCATCAAGATCCTCTCCGGGAGACATGTATCCATAGAACTAGGGGTGTAAACGAGACGAGACAACTCGCGAGTTATTCGCGATAGACTCGCAAACTACTCGAAATCGACTCGATTTAAACGAGTCGAGCTCGAGTTCGAGCTACTCAAGTACATTTTCAAGTCGAGTTCGAGCACCAAAATACACGGCTCGTGAAGCTCGCGAGCATTATCGAGCTTCGATTAAATTACACATTTACCCTTATATATAAATACATTTACTTAATTTTATAGAAATCGAGTCGAGTCGAGCTTGATATACCGAGTATTTATCGAGTTCGAGCATGAATGTAAAAATAATCGAGCTCGAGTCGAGTTTCGAGCTCGAGTTTTATATCACGAGTCGAGCTCGAAATATAAAGCTCGAATGAGCTCGAGTTGAGTTTCGAGCTCGAGTTTTGGTATTCGAGTCGAGCTCGAGCTTGCCAGTACTTGCTCGACTCGGCTCGTTTACACCCCTAAAAGAACACAAAATTCTTAACACTCTTAGAAGTAATATCAGTTCGCTTAAAACCATAGTAGTTGCGTATAAGTAAGGATTCTAAAGGAGAACTTTCGGATAATATATTTTGAAACAAATCTTCCACCAAATTCCCTTCTAAAAGAGACAAGCTCATAAGTTATTCCAACCAATAGAACCGGTTGGACTTAATTTAAACCCTGTCAGTGATAAATCAATAAAACATTGATTGGTGAAAAAGAAGACGGGATGTATCTTAAACTCAAATCCCATGTCATCATTCCTATTCCATAATGTTAAATCAAGGTCTTGAACATTACAATCAACAATGTAACGAATCCAATTGTTAATTTGTGATTCAAATTGAGTATTGTATACCAGTTTGAATTTGTTGAGGTTTAAATGGCGACATTGAGTTAAGGTTTTGTCAAAAAACAAAAAGAAATCTGAGAGTAAATGATTATCACCATGATATACGAAAATAAGATTATGAACGTACTTGAGTCCAAAGATGATTCCATCGTTTCGAGAGTGTACGTGTTCTAATTGCACTAATTGCTTCTTTTGCGGAAGGTAATGGAGAAATGAATTTAAGTAATAAGCAATTTGGTAACAAACTTATGCGATCTTCTTTTTCTTGCATTAGTTTTTCAGTTTTGATTTTTGGTTGATTTTGGACTTCCATTTCCATGGTAGCTACCACATATTTTTACTCCCTAAAACATAAATAGAATCCCCAAATGATGAAATAAGTTTCACTTCTACCTCTGATTTCGTTACAAAAGTGCATCTTAGTCCCTAAATATATTTTATAGTCTATAACATTAGAAGAGTAGAACACCTTTTGGTATACTTCGTGATTTAACCATTTGTTAGACTAAAAGTTTTGTTGTATTTTCCTACTTCATATTCTTATTTATTCGTTTATCACACAAAATGATTACATGCATTTTCAGCTTATTATCTCGTTTTACCTAAACTGTCAATTATGTTAGAAATCTAAATCATGTAAGTAAGTATTATTAGTATGAATAGAATATAAGAGAAAATATCATGTCTCTTACACTGTGTTCTCGAATATCACTTAAGTAAGAAAAATAAGAAAATGAATTGAAAAATAAAAAAGTTGCGTTATCGAGTATCGCTTAAGGAGAAAAAGAAAAGGAAAATGACCGAAAAAAAAAGTGTGATTTGGTTGACTTTGAAGTAAAAAAAAATATTTCCAACTAATATTTGGCTGAAATTATTTACTTCCTAATCTTTTACTTAGGGCCCGTTTGGTTTGTAGGTCTTTAGAATTGGATGTTGATTTGAGAATGATTTAAAAATTTTCGAAAAAGTTTGAAAAGAGTAAAAGAAAAAAAATATATTATTATACACAATTAATTAAATTTAAAAGTATTTAAAATTACTTTTTATTAATTTATAATATAGTGATAAAAAGATAGATGTGAGAGAGATGGACAATCACATGCCCCACAATGTCAGGATACCAACCAACATGCCCTGGTTTTGACACAGAGGCCAATTTTTGAATTTAATATAAAAAATCCAACACTAAAAGCATGAACCAATCAACTGATTCTTTTTTTGAAAGTCAAAACCCGCTCCAAACCTCTAAACCAAACGGTCCCTTATCCTTGCTCTAAAAACTTGAGAAAACTAAGTAGTAAATATTAATTAAAGATAACCATAAAAAACCATGATTTAAATAAGTTAAGTTCTGTTAAAAAAATAATAATAATAATATAAATAAATAAAAAATAATAAAAAAAATTAACGTGCTTTCTGTCAAGCCCATTGGCCAAACTGGGCTGCAAGTTACGTCAAATCTAAAGCCCATCTTAATTTTTGATAAGTTTTTATATAAATTTTGGAGCAAATCAATTTACTTTTTTACAATTTGGTTAGTTTTTCTTGTGGTGGAAGTAAAACAGCTGGTACTTTTTTGCCACCAATGGAAAAAAGGATCAGAGTTATGAAAGAAGAAGAAGATCAAATAAGTTTGTTACCAGATTGCTTACTTATTGATATCATCTCTCGTTTACCAGAGACAAAAGAAGCCATTAGAACAGGTACACTCTCCAAACGATGGAAAACTCTGTGGACAGAAGTTCATAATCTTACTTTCGTTTTTAGTATCCATTATTGGTACGTCGACAAAACCCTAACTCAATGTAGTTCTCAATCGAACCTCAACAGTTTCAGACTCCACAACCCTCTCTACTATTCTAAGTGGAAATCGAAAATCATTGATTGGGTTCTTTACGCTACTAATCGTAACGTTCAAGAGCTAGAATTGCTCTTTTGTGATAGTTCGTATAAGTTTGAGCTTGACCAGTTTTTTACGAATTCATGTTTTACCCATTTGAAATTGGAAGGCTGCTTATTAAATCCAACCGGTGCCATTAGTTGGAATAAACTTAAGAGTTTGTATATTTCAGGAATGAAATTAGATAAAGATTTGGTTCAGAATATATTATCCGGGAGTCCTCTGTTGGAAACACATTGGAGTTAAGGAATTGTTATGGTTTTAGGCGGATCGATATTACTTCAAAGAGCGTTAAGAACTTGGTTTTCTATGTAAACTCTGATTATGGCGTAGGTAGAATGGAAATTAATGCTCCTCATATTCAGTCACTTACAATCCAAAGTAATGTGCATTTGTGCAAGTTTTTGTTGCATGATGTGTCTACTTTAGTCAAAGCCAAGTTAGATTTTTCCAAAGCGAAAGGCCGCCGATTAGGCCGCTTGAGAGCTGGCCAGTATCAAAAGATAATTGATAAAGAAGAAGAAGAACAAGAAGAGGTGCTTAAAGGATTCATGTTAAGCCTTCGTCATGTCAAGGAGCTTATTATGATCGGGAAACAGTGTATACAGGTACAACTTTCTGTTTATTTTTGACAGTTTATGTCTTAGCACTTGTTTGGATATTTGTTTTGGAAGTGATCAATGAGATTGAACAAATCTAAACCGTTTGCAATAACTTGCGATCTACTTCATGAAATCAAATATGATTAGTAAACCACTATTGGTTATAACATGAAAAACAGAATCACTTTACCTAAACACATAATACAAATCATCAGACGTGATCTCAAATTAGCATACCTAATTAGTTTAATCACGCGTCTAAGAACTTCCCATTAGGCGCAAATGTAAACTCTAATAACTGGGAAAATTATCATACACCTGTGCATGATTTTATGCTGTCAATCCTTGTTTTAGGTGGTTTTATTGGCTGCTTACAACTCATCTATAGATCGAGTATGAGTCTCTATCCATATCTGTCCTCTTGATAAAGTCTCATTTGTTCATTGTCAATCGCAAGTTCTGTTTTCAGCTTGACTTCATTATGACTAATTGATACACGTATTTCAGAGTAGTCATTTAGGTTTTATCTCATTGCTACTCTTTTGTTGGTAGGTTCTTTCTCGTTTGGAAGCTAAAGGTTTCGTTTTTCCACCAGGCTTGAGATTACCAGATGATAATGATCACTTCAGGGGAAACTGATTGACTAGTTGTTACTCCAATACACTGTAGTGACTTTGAAGTCATATTTTGCAAAAATTGTTTCTATCTCAAAGTTAAAAAAGAGGAACCTGGTTTTACCTCAAGATGCGTAGTGGATTTTTTGTTATCTAATAGAAAATTAGAAATAGAAGCAAATAAGGATTTGAATATTTTGTTCCAACTGCATTTCACCATTTGTGGCTACTTGCTTTAAGTAAACAGCCTCCGAATCTCCGATGCATATGTATTTTTGCAATTAATCATCAATACATTAGGCTATTTTGATTCAAGGCCTTGTTTAGTGCATCTAATACAGGGTTACACAGGATTATGGCTTGAACTTATGAACCATGCTGAACCTTAAGTGACCATTGTTGCTGTTTTGGTTAGGCCTAATGGTCCCGCTGTGTATGTGCAACCGTCAATGGTTGCTGCTCAAGTTAATTGCGGCCTATGTTTTGTTGCTTGATATCACTCTTGATCACATTTATCAGCAGGGTTTGAGTACATTTGCTGATCGTTTAGTCAAGTCAGAGAGCATTCTTACTATAACATGATTCAGACTGCAACTGCATTGTAGGCTTACAGCTGTCATGACTCGGATGAAAATAAGGGCGTCACTAATTTGATTAGTTAACATTCCTATCTCATCGTGACTTTTTGTTGGTAAATTCCCTCTAATGGTAGTTGATTGGTATGAAAGTGATTTAGCTTAAGGCTGAGATTGAATGGTACTATTGCTTGATCATGTCCGTTTTAGATATTGTTTGACTTGTACTGATCAAAATCTACTTGTTTGCCAATATATGCTTCATGGAAGTGTCGTCTAAAGGAATCAGCCTTCCTTTGACACACGACAAACATACTCATAGCCAATACCATAAATCGACTCTCGTGTATTACTTGCTAATATGGTATATTACTTGCTTACAATATGGAAAACTGATTGCTCTAATACAATATGAAACCTGCTCTATTTATAGACTAAACATAAAGATAACTACTAAATAAAACTAACTAGAAGCTGACCCACGATCTCCTTATTCTCTCCTAGATAATTGGTACATGCACTCTTAAACCCAACATGCAACTATTCCACGTACTCCTCTTATACACTATAATACTCGGTCAACTAAGAACAACCCACTCTTTATTCAGATACCAAATGGAGCAACCCAAATACCGATCCATTGACCCACATACTTGGCCCATCAAGATTATACCCAACATTCACCCCCGTAACCTTGATGCCTATCACGGTCTTGGCTCCACGAACATACTAATGAACACGGTCTCGGTCACATACTACTTGCTCGGTCTCACGTCGGAACTCACTTTCCAGCCACGAACATTCTTTCTTCTCTTGCTGTTGCTTTCTTGCTTGTGATTCTTGCTACTTGCGTTTTGTTTCTTGCTTGCTAACTTGCTGTGATTTCTTGCTTACTAACTTGCGATAACTTGCTGCTTTCTTTCTTTTGATCATCACGTGATCAACCTTGCTACATGCTTTGTTTCTTGCTTGTTACTTGCTACAAACCCGAAACATTCTACTTGCTATGATTGTCTTGCCTGCTACTTGCTACAGACTATACGACAACCTTCTTGCTTGCTAACTTGCGATAACTTGTTGCTTTCTTTCTTGTCTGCTCATGCTTTTACATTTTGTGCTTCGGGTTCCCTTGCTGCATCTTTCTTCTTATTATTGCTACGCACCAGGTAACATGAAACCTTTTCTACATAAAACTCGGTTCCTTGTTGCTGCGTTCTTGTGGTCACCCGCTGTGACCAAAAACCTTGCTGCTTGCTTTCGTCTTTCGCTGCCTTAATACATAGAGATCATCCGGTCCTTTCTTTCTTGCCACACAACAGCCAACAGGTATGAGCCCCCCGTGGCTCTCAAACCCGCCCTTTGATCGAACTCAACTCTTGATACCAATTGAAGGAATCAGCCTTCCTTTGACACACGACAAACATACTCATAGCCAATACCATAAATCGACTCTCGTGTATTACTTGCTAATATGGTATATTACTTGCTTACAATATGGAAAACTGATTGCTCTAATACAATATGAAACTTGCTCTATTTATAGACTAAACATAAAGATAACTACTAAATAAAACTAACTAGAAGCTGACCCACGATCTCCTTATTCTCTCCTAGATAATTGGTACATGCAGTCTTAAACCCAACATGCAACTATTCCACGTACTCCTCTTATACACCATAATACTCGGTCAACTAAGAACAACCCACTCTTTATTGAGATACCAAATGGAGCAACCCAAATACCGATCCATTGACCCACATACTTGGCCCATCAAGATTATACCCAACATCGTCGGCCATGGCGCATGGGTCACTTGAGCAACTGCTGACTTTCTACTCTATGCCGGTGTCAAACAAAATGATATTGAAATCCCAGATTTACATAGTCATTTGTTTACACTGTCAGACGGTCAGACCCCTTTTTTAAAGATTATAGTGTTCTTTTAATGTTTCGTGGTTACATGTTGCTAAAAAAAGCAAATAAATAAAAGTCAGTAAGTTTGACTCTGTAAGGTCAAAGATAGCAAAGAAATCTTACAAAGATAGCAAAGAACTGTTATATGTTTTTTAAAGTAAAATTGTTGGCATCTATAAAAGTTATTTTACTAAACTGAAGTGTACACGTATATTTTATGTTCAAATATGAAAAAGGAGTATAATATTTTGTTTTAACTCATTAATGCATATTGATCTTATTCCACATGTGCATCCAAAGATATCTAAAACGAGGAGGTGTCCTCAGGTGTTGCAGGCGGGTATTAGAACGAATAAGGAATGATAACATAATTCAAAAAGAAAACCATGGACTACGGTCTAAATATATAATACCAAAAAGATAATAAGCTTGCTAGCGACTTTTTAGAACAGATTAAAGTCATTTGGGAGTAAAAGAATTACATGTATTTGAGATACACCAAAAGTGTTTAGATGAACATGAATTAAAAGTGCCATTAGTCGTAAAAACTCAGCACTCACACGACCATTATCAAGCAATAGTTCCTCCCAATCTCCGCTTCGATCAATTGAATCACTATCAGATCAACTTTGGGAGAGAACCTACCAACAAGAAAATAGCAATGCCAAGAAAACAACATCTGAATGGCGCAAGCCGTGTATACATTAAATATGATCAGTGAAAACCAAAAGTATAACCTACAATCACAGCCTATGAGAACAAAGATACATATATATATATATATATACACACACACACACGGGACGAAGAAAAAAATATTTTCAGAATCTATGGATGAATTCAACAACAATGGATAAAAAGGTGTGTTTTGCAAAGTTAATAGTGTCAACTTACTTATGAGCAGCCAATTTTCAAAGAAAAAAAAAACACACTACAACAAAGACCAACATCAAGAAAACACACACGTATTTGTGACAAGAAATGCTCAATAAGTTCATAACCCAACAACAACAACAATACCCAATACCACCGGGGTATGGGGCTCAAATGGGTTCATAGTTTATACTAAAAGTACATGTATCATGTATTGTTTGATAATTTATCACAAGAGTAGTGATTGGCATGGCTAATTGGCATGCCTAATTTCATGCCTAACTATTAGATTACAACACTTGGAGTGATCAAAGGCTATCATGAAGAGAGATAAACACCATACTACACTTGTCATATGTTGAGTGGATTAGGCATAAAATTAATCATGCCATTTAGGCATGCCAATCATTTTCCTTATCACAATAGTTAGAGTTTGTGTTGTCAGTTCATACTTCTTAGGGGCACTTTGGATATGCGGCTAAACAAATTATTGCAACTTGAAATTACAAATAATCAATTTTGAGTAAAAGTGATTATAATCACGTAGGTAAGAAAATAATCAGATGACAGGTTACTGTGAGGGAACTAGTTACTATTACAACAACGGTGGTTCAACAGCGGAGATTCTGGTGACTTTTCTGGTGAGGGGGAAAAATAGCGTGTGTAAAGGGGAAGGGGCTAGTTTTTCAGGTCCGAATAATTACTTTCGAAAATCACATTCAAATAATGATTTCTTCAGCAAATTACAACTACAACGTTGATACCCATTTCTACATTATATATTCCAGCATCCATGATACAAACCTATATCCTTCAAGGTACAATACATTCATGCCAGGTAAGGTATTGATCGATTATGTGCTTGCATTTCCATTTTTATCTCCCACTGTTATAAAACTTATAGTCTGCATATTGCACTATTTTGCTTAAAGAACTTTGCAGTTAAAAGTATAATTTTTTCATATCTTAAATTTCTCCGATACATCTTAACACTCTTATTTTTTATGTCACATGCATGCCTTTCTCATCTGAATGTGCGCCTTATGTAAATTAATTTCCGTTCAGTTGTACTTTTCTATATTTATGCAACCTGAGTTCAACTACTATTGTTCTTCATTGGCATATAAAAGAAGAACATATCATGTTGTGTTCCTATCATTAATATGCTAAAAATAGGGATAATAACTTTAAAAAGCATAATATTTGTCAAAAAATACTCTTCTGGGTATCGAACAAATTTTTTTGCTTATATGGGTGCTAAACTTTCAATTTCGGACTCTTTGAGGTACTTTGTAACATTTTTACCCTTCAAATTGTTAAAAATCTAGGGACAAAAATGAAACAAAAGTACCTCAAAAATACCGAATTTGAAAGATTAGTACCTCAAAAAGTACGAATTTGAAAGTTTAGTACCCGTATAAGCAAAAACATTTGTTCGATACCTAGAAGAGTATTTTGGACAAGTATAATGATTTTTAAAGTTATTATCCCCTCAAAATATTAGTTAGAACTTAGAAGATACAGTATGTTGAGAACATCATTAGCAAAAGATAACATAGGAGAAAAATATAGGTACCTAAGGAAATGGAATGTGGGCAGGCACGACCTGTATGATTTATTGACTATGCACCAACGTTAACATTTCTAACTGAATAGCTTCACCACTGGACAATACCCACTAGATATCACGTGTAAATTACCTACGTTGTAATTCTCTCATAGATACAAGCACAAAGGAAACTGTGCGAAAGTATAGGCAACACAAGATGAACAATATAACCTTTATTCAGATCTAAGCAGCAATAGTCAGCTTAGATTAAGTTTACAATAGTATCCAAATGTTACAAGATTAGATTAATGTCAATGAGACAATAATCATGTAAATGTAAAGACAAGACAAGATCAATGAAATGATCAGAAGGAAGAGTAGAGAGTGATACAAAAGACTGCACACTCAAGTGTTTAAAACCCTAGATTAAGGGACTTATTAAAAAGGAGATTAAGTTACACTAAGACCCCTCTAAGAGCTATAAATGACTCATCAGCATAAATGAGAAAGCTTCAGCAGAAACGAGCTTCTTGGAACTTTAAACCTTTTATTCTTTGCCCATGATTAACCCCTGTAGAATCTCTGCAATGAACATAACTTGAAAGTCATTAGGAATTGATAGAATGATATGTTTCCCATAGATTGATACTCCAAAATTTAACATTCCCCCTTAATCTGATGGGCAAACATATCAAACAATATCAATTTTTCACACAAATATTTATGCTGATGGACAGGGAGGTTTTTAGTGAGTATGTCAGCAGTTTGGTTTGAAGAGCCAATCTTTTTTGCACTAATAACACCTCTAGCAATTTTTTCCCTGATGAAGTGAACATCAATTTCAAAGTGTTTTGATCTTTCATGGAAAACAGGGTTGACAGCAAGTTGTAAAGCAGATTTGTTATCACAGAAAAGATTAACAGGGAGATTAATATCAACTTTTAGATCCTTTAAGATTTTTTGAATCCAAATGATTTCACAGGCAGCAGTAGACATAGATCTATACTCTGCTTCTGTGGAAGATTTTGAAAGAGTGTTTTGTTTTTTACTTTTCCATGAGATCAGACAATCATTAAAGAAAACACAATACCCTGTGACAGATTTTCTGGTTTTCTTGCATTTGGCCCAATCAGCATCACTATATCCTTCAAGATGATTTTCAGAGTTGCTGAAATTGTACCTTAGACCTTTTCCTGGAGCTCCTTTTAGATATCTCAGGACATTGAGGGCACATTCCAGATGAGATTTCAAGGGAGAATGCATATATTGTGCCAGACAATGAACTGAGTATGAGATGTCAGGCCTTGTATGGGTGAGATAGATAAGTTTCCCAAGTAACTTTTGATAACCAGTGATGTTGACAAGTAAGGGGTCATCAGCAGTGGGAATGTATGGAAGGACAGAGTTGGGTTCCATAGGAGTGGACACAGGTTTGCACCCAAGAAGGCCAAATTCTTTGAGGAGTTCAAGACAATATTTATTTGGGAGAGACAAATGTCATTCCCAGTTTTTAGAACCTCAATGCCAAGAAAGTATTTTAGATTTCCCAAGTCTTTAATATGAAATTTTGATTTTAGAAACTCTTTGAATAGGTTTATCTCATCAATGCAGTTTCCAGTAAGAACAATATCATCCACATAAACAAGCAGAGCAATAAACTTGTTATTCTCTGTTTTGGTGAACAAAGAGTGATTATTAACAGATTGAACAAAGTTATTTTCTTTTAAAACACTGACAAGTTTTTCATTCCATTTCCTGGGAGCTTGTTTTAGGCCATATAGAGACTTGACAAGTTTACAAACTTTATTTTTATTGTTCTCATTACAGAACCCCCTGGGGATGGTCATATAGATATCCTCATCAAGATCTCCATACAAGAAAGCATTGTTAACATCAAGTTGAAAAAGAGGCCATTTGTTTTTTACAGCTAAGGCAATAAGACATCTAACAGTAGACATTTTCACAACAGGAGAAAAAGTTTCATCATAGTCTATTCCTTCCCTTTGGGTATAACCTTTAACAACTAATCTAGCCTTATATCTATCAACTTCACCATTGGCTTTATATTTGATTTTAAAGATCCATTTGTAGCCAATAGGAGTTCTATTAGGAGGTAGATCAGTTATATCCCAAGCATGGTTTTCATTTAAGGCCTCAATTTCAGAGTTCATAGCATCAACCCAATTACTATCAAGGATAGCTTCTTCATAACAGGTAGGTTCAATACTTTTATTAAGACTAGATGCAAAGCAGTAATTATCTTTGTTAAGATTACAGTAATTAACAACCTTTTCAACACCATATTTGACTTTTCCTTCTACAATAAAGTCGTTAAGATTACTGGGCAACTTAGAGACTCTGGTTGACCTTCTAGCAGTAGTGGCTGGCAAGCCTCTTTCTTGTTTAGCAGAATCAGGTGTTGTATCAGTAGAATCAGAAGATGCATTAGCAGGATGTGATTCATGTGATATGGTGCCCTCAGGGTGTGTATTATCATCTATAGATGTTGCAACTGGTTCGTCAATCCTAGTAGGATGACTTACCACTGTGCCATCATCATAGGATGTCACTCTCCCTTCATCATTGGGACTTATTTGTGAGTCAAAGAAATTTTTGTGATTTAAATCTTTTGGTACAAAAGTTTCAACAAAAGGTTTTGACAAAGTATTTTTCATTTTGAATGGAAAAACAGTTTCATAAAATTTGACATCTCTGGAGTAAAAGATATTTTTTGTTTCTAGGCTCAAGAGTTTATAGCCTTTCTTCTCATTTGAGTAACCAATAAGGACACTTTTTTCAGACATACTACCAAATTTATCAGAGATGTTGAGAATGGTGGCATAGCATAAGCAGCCAAAGACTCTAATGAGAGAGAGTGAAGGGTCATGCCCATACACAAGGAAGAAAGGGGACTTGCCAGACAGAACTGAAGAGGGTAACCTGTTTATGACATAGGCAGCAGTTAGAACACATTCAGACCAAAGATTTAGAGGTAATTCCCCCTGAAACATAAGGGATCTAGCTACATTAAGGAGATGCCTATGTTTCCTTTCTGTAATACCATTTTGTTGTGGTGTATAAACACAAGAGGTTTGATGTAAAATTCCTTTTTCATGGAAAAAATGTTGAAGTTTATTATTGACAAATTCTGTCCCATTCTCACTTCTAAAAATTTTGACATTGTGTTCAAATTGATTTGATAGCATATGAGTAAAGTTAACAATGGAAACATAAACATCATCCTTCCCCTTAAGCATATAAACCCACACTGCCCTGGAATAGTCATCAACAACTGTTAAAAAATATTTGTAACCATCTCTGCTAGTGACTTTATATGGTCCCCATACATCAAGATGGACAAGTTGACCAATTTTAGTTGATTTATGTTCACTTAGAGGGAATGGTTCCCTGGTTTGTTTAGCTTTATTACAAGTATCACAGAGATGATCAGTTTCAGATGTACTATCAAATTTAAAATTGGGTTTAAGTATGTGTAGGACTTGGTCAGAGGGATGACCAAGTCTTTGATGCCAAAGATTTTTAGAAACATGACAAACAGATATGCAGTTATTAGAAATAATCTTACATGTAGAATCAATATCAAACATATATAACCCATTGTATTGTTTACCAATCCCCACAATCCTTTTTTGATGTAAATCCTGTATATAGCGATTAGATTCATTAAACCCAATAAACATCTTATTGTCTCTAGCAATTTTATGAACAGGCAACAGACTAACATTGTACTCAGGAACAACAAGTACATCAAAAAGAGTTAGGTCATTATTGACCTTTAAATCACCAATTTTAGTAATTAAGGCCTGAGTACCGTTGGGATGTCCAACAGTTAAGCCAAGATTTGAAATGTTAACAACATTGATTAAAAAGTTTTCAGACACAGTCATGTGCTGATTTGCACCAGAGTCAACAATCCAACCAAGACTGATGTTTCCAGATAAAGATTTTGTGTTGTTGTTAAAAAATTTGTTAAAGTTTACATTAAACTTGACACTGCCATTAAAGAAGGTTCCTGAAAATTTTTTACCTGCCAAGTTGGCATTAGCAGATGACACATTGTTGTCATTGAGAAGACTCATAAGTCTGGAGAGCTGTTCATTAGACAAGGAAACATGAGAGTTGCTAGCACTATTATCAGTGACATGATTAGTTTCAGCAGAAACATTGTTACTGCTGAAAGGTTTACCATTAAAATTCCTTTTAACATATCCAGCAGGATAACCAACAAGATCATAACATCTATCAACAGTGTGACCAGGTTTTTTGCAATTAGTACATTTGAGATTCATGTTTGGTCCTCTGCTATTTGAGCTGTTACCATTATTAAAACCAGAACCTTTGTTGTTAAAACCTTTTTTATCAAAAAAATTTCCACCATCAGATGTTTTTGCAGCAAAGTCTGTAGCATTGGGTTTAGCAGAGCTATTCCCAGATGAAACATTTCTGTGAGATTCTTCTCCAGAGACAACAGAGAAAGAAGTTTTGACATTAGGTAAAGGATCTCTGGTTAAAATATTGCTTCTGATGGGGACATAGGAGTCATCAAGACCCATAAGAAATTGCATTAACTTGATTAGCTGATTATGTTTTTCAAAATGTTTTGCAGCCTCACAAGTGCAGGGAGGCAAGCTGATCATACAATCAAATTGTTTCCATAAAGAGTTAAGGTTGTTATAATAATCAGCAAGAGAGGACCCACTTTGACTAAGAGAGTTTATATTTTTATGCAAATTAAAGATAGCTGAACCATCAACCTTATCATAGGTATCTTTAAGATCATTCCACATTTCATAAGCAGTTTTAGCATATATAGCACCAGCAAATAGTTCAGGGCTGAGAGAGTTAAGAATCCAAGTAACCACAACAGAGTTACAAGTATCCCATTGATTAGCAAGACTAGGGTTCGAATCATCTCTTATACAAGTACCATCAATAAACCCTAACTTATTATGGTTCCTTAAAGCAAAAGTCATGGCCATATTCCATATTTTATAATTTTCAGTTCTAGTGAGTTTAATAGAAATAATGGGAGTACCATTGGTATTGTTAGGGTGTAAATACAAAGCATCACCAAAGGATAAGCTTTTCTCAGTGGAAGAGCCACCAATATTATCATCACCAATAGCCATAATTCAAGCAATAAGACAGACAGATATAATAAGACAGACAAAGAGTCACAGACAGAGATAATAATAAGACCAAATAAACAGATATATAAGACTTTGAATTTAAGAGACAACAAGCACCAAGCCTGTGGACTAGGGTAAACCAGAGCAGGTATTCATACCACTCAGAGGTGGCAGATCAAGATGTTAGTCTACCCGTTTGCACCCACAAAAACTTAAGTACTGTATGTTTAAAGAAGATATAAGACTTAGACTTACAGAGAAATATGCAGCGGAAGAACAGATCACAATTACCCTAGATCCACTTAGTCTAGGGCTAATTGTAAGTGGAAGATAACCATTGATTACGCCAGTAGCAATAATCCCAAACCACCAATTTGTTGCCGAAGAGAATCAATGAGCCTGAATCTCTGATACTATGTGCGAAAGCATACGCAACACAAGATGAACAATAGAACCTTTATTCAGATCTAAGCAGCAATAGTCAGCTTATATTAAGTTTACAATAGTATCCAAATGTTACAAGATTAGATTAATGTCAATGAGACAATAATCATGTAAATGTAAAGACAAGACAAGATCAATGAAATGATCAGAAGGAAGAGTAGAGAGTGATACAAAAGACTGCACACTCAAGTGTTTAAAACCCTAGATTAAGGGACTTATTAAAAAGGAGATTAAGTTACACTAAGACCCCTCTAACGGCTATAAATGACTCATCAGCAGAAATGAGAAAGCTTCAGCAGAAACGAGCTTCTTGGAACTTTAAACCTTTTATTCTTTGCCCATGATTAACCCCTGTAGAATCTCTGCAATGAACATAACTTGAAAGCCATTAGGAATTGATAGAATGATATGTTTCCCACAGATTGATACTCCAAAATTTAACAGAAACTCACAACAAACAATTTACATTCATTCATTTCATTCTTGTTAACAGCAAACAAATAAATTTATTATATAGTAGCCAACAAAGTAATATTAAAAGCTAAGGATCACTAATACTGACACAAACTGCTAATAAGAAGGAACTTTTACCGTTTGACATGAATTTCCAATCATAAGCTCCTTTACATGGCGAAGGCTTAGTATAAGACCTTTAAGCATCTCTTCTTCTGAATCTTCATGCGTTGTCACATAATGCCCATACTTTGTATAATCTAAGTGAGCTTTGACTAAACAAGACACATCTACCAACAAAAGCTTCCACAACCAGAAAAAATGTTGGATTGTGAGAGACCGTATATTAGGAGCATTGACTTGGATTATAAAGGCACCGGGATTAAGTTTTATGTATCCCGATAACACGAGGTTCTTAAGACTCTTTGAGGTAATATCCATCCAGCTAAAACCATAACAACCCTTCAACTTGAAAGTTTCGAGTATAGGACTTCCGGATAATATATTTTGAATCAAACCCTCATTTAATTTCGCATATGTTATACTCAAACTCCTAAGGTTTTTCCAACTAATGGCCCCACTTGGATTAAATTGGCAATCAACCAATTTCAGTTTAGTAATACATGAATTGATAAAAAAATACTCAGAATCTAACAGAAAGCCACCTTCAAATCCAGGAGTCTTTAACAATAAATGAAGATCTTGAACGTTACAATTAACAGCATAACGAATGCAATTGTTGACTTGTGATTCAAACTGAGAATCGTATTTGGTGTCCAGTTTGAATTTGTTGAGACTCAAATGGCGACATTGAGTTAGGACTTTTTCAATGAAAGCAAAGAAATCAGATAGCGAATCATTTTTATAGTTATTGAAAACGAGATTAGGAACATAAGGCCAAAGATGTTGCCATCGTTTCGAAAGTACACATGTTCTTAATGCCTCATTTATGTCAGGCAAACGAGAGATGATTTCAATAAGTAAGCAATCTAGTAACCAACTTATTTTATCCTTTTCTTCTTTCCCAGTAAACTTGATTCGTTTTTGGGTCATTTTAGGTTTATTTTAACCTTCTTCTTTTTCCATTATTGTTTCTCTATGAAAAATTGTAAAATACTCAAATACTGAAATCAAGCTTCAATTTGGACCCCAAAAATCTAGAGAAGTACCTTTCAATCCCTATAAGAAAATGAGACGATAATGAAATCATTGTTTGTTTGTTTCTACTCCCATTATGACCAATTATCTACTATTTCCGTTACATTCTCAGGAAGTGATGAAAAAAGACTCATCTAACTTATAATTAAACTTAAACTTCGAGGAGGGGTAGAGGGTGTTCGGCCTCCTCTAATAGACCTAATCGTTTTGCTATTTATTTTTCAAAATTTAACCCCATGGCCCAACTATAGGTTAATGACCTCCAACCTTTAAACGAAAAAAATTAAGAGAAGCTTGATACCGACTCATGCACAAGGTCTTAATCTAATCATATTTTATTAATTGTTATGTGGTTTTATTATCAAAATTTTAAGTTTATAACTCGGATTTGTCGACGTAAGTAATCACTAGAACCTGCCATTTACTCCCTACGTCTCAAAATAACTGTCAACCGACAAAAAACACACAGTTTAAGAAAAACATCGTAATTACAGCTTTATCCCTCTTACTTTTTGCAAAATGACAGTTTTACTTTTAACTAATTAATTTAAGGGTATTTACATATATCCCCATATCCCAACCAATATTTACATATTTCCCCAAACACAAGTTTTTAAAGCATGATGTACAATGCTCTTAAAGCAAGGTTTGGGGAAATATGTAAATATTGGTTGGGATATGAGGATGTATGTAAATGCCCCATTAATTTAAAACTTCTTTAACTTTGTAATAATAACCTTAAGTGAGGGTAATATGGTAAACTCGAACTAAATTCCTTATCTATTTTTAGAAGCGGACAATTAATTCGAGACAACCCAAAATAAAAATATGAACAATAAATTTGAGACGAAGGGAGTAATGATTAGCTTATATGACTTTATTATTTTATACACGTTAAGGATCCAGTTTCATAACCTAAAACCTTTTTGTTTTTGTTACAAACTGCCATGCAACGTGTATTAATTACATAGATGTTAGTTGTATAGAAACAAGGAAGGTTTTTTTGCGCGTTACGTATAGTTGTATTAAACATATTGTCACAAGCCAAAATTTTAAGGGCGGTTATGCTTGGAAGCATTGTTGAATTTGTGGATTCCTGGTTTATCTTGTTGGAGTACCCCAACGATAAGGGTGTAGTACGTGCTACGAGTAGAGTACTCGATGTGGCACTACACTGGTAGGGAGTTGGGGCCACTCCTCTGATGAGTCCAATGCAGGACGAAATAGTTAACCTCTATTATACGTGTGACAGATGACTGGTCCTTATCAGGTTATGGACGCCACGCAAGGTCGAATGAATGAGTCCGTGACAGGTGGTATCAGCGACAAGTCGGACCAAGTCAGACCGAAGCAAAATCGTTCATGTCACTCTCCAACAAGTTCTTAAAAGTATTGGCTACGCAATGGTGGTAGGAGAAGTCTCTCGAGATGTTCTTGAGTATAACATGATAGTCGTGTTAAGTATACAATGTCGCATTCGATAGAAGCTAGAAGGAGTAATGGACTAATCCAAATGAGGATGACAATCATTGCACGCTGGATCTTAAGTCGCTAGAAAGAGTAATGCACTAATCCAGGATGGAGTGTAGTGGATGCACGCTGGGACGAAAGTCAAAATATATAAAACATGAATTGAAACCAGAGTAAATCCAAATCATCTGAAGGAAGTCGTTCATTGAGACGAATGACCATGCATGAGGTCGTGCATGAATTGGTGGTGGGAGAATGTCACGAGCCAAATTCTGAAGGTCGGGGTTTGCTAGGAAGTGTTGTTGAATGCGTGGGTTCCTGGTTTATCATGTTGGTCTTGTTAGAGTACCCCCACGGTAAAGGTGTAATACGTGCCACGAGTAAAGCACTCGATGTAGCCCTACAGTGGTAGGGAGTTGGAGCCGTTCCCTTGATGAGTCCAAGACAAGACGAAACCAACGAACCTTTATAATACGCAGGACGGATGGTTAGTCCTTAGACAACACACGGGGTCGAATGAATGACTCCGTGACAATATACTTACTTGGCGTCCAGCAAAAATCCATAGTATACTTTGGAGTAGTTATTGTCCAAGCATTGCAACATGTTCCAAACATACATATTTATTGAAGCTTTTGAGAGTAAATTGCATTTTTGGTCCTTAAGGTTTGGCCAAATTGTAAGTTTGGTTCCTATGGTTTCAAAAGTGCAATAATGGCCCCTAATTTAAAGTTTTTGCTGTATGTTTAGTCTCTGATCAACATCAAATTACTAAAATACACTTGTTTCCATCTTCTTCTATTTTATTTTTTGTTTTCTTACATAAATGGTCTTCGTGTGTGCAAGGTTTTACGGATTTAGTCCCGAAGTTATTTTTATCTTAGTATTTATTTAACTATTAATATTAGTATTATTTTAATTCAAAAATATTCAAAAAGTATTCAAAGGTATTCCAAAAATATTCAAATACTGTTTTTATACATTTCTTATGTTTTCATTTCGTCCGTTTTCTTGCGTTTTTATACATTTTTCATACATTCTCACTTTGATGTTAACATTATTTGTTATATCACCATTGTTGAATTTAGTCATCAGCCAGACGGATCCCCGATATTTGCCTAGACGGATCCCCCCCCCCCACGGAGGGAACCGTGGGATCCGTGAAACAAAAAACTATTTTTCTACTAACTTGAATCATATTTGCAGGAAATTATGCATTATACTTGCTTTCTAACCTTTGTTTTGTAGTTATTCAATTTACACATGAAGACTTTGACACCATAAAGCTAGGGGAGCTTTGTGTCAAAGCAGTACATTGCAAAATCACTTGAAATATTAGGATTACATTTCATGACGTCCCTTTGCAAAGTTGCAATAATCAAGGGGGATCATACTCGTCACATAGACGAAATCTTTTGCAAACTTAGTTGCAAATGAACTAGCTTAGTATTAATTTTCTTGACGCCCTCACATAGGGATGGGCTCGTCAATGGCGAGTTAAGACGAGATCTTTTCCCGTTATTTTCTCTCTATTATTTTTCTTTCTCTTTTCTCACATGTTTTTATTAAAACAATGTGTTAGTTTACCTTCGAAGCTCTTTTTGTTTCGACAAAAAGGGGGAGAAGAAAGTAAAAATTACAAATCAAACTTTTACGAATTTTAGTTTTTCCTTAAAATAATTTTATGTTTTGTCATCAACAAAAAGGGGGAGATTGTTAATACAAATAAGCCGTAAAAACGTTTATTTATATTTTACAATCTACTAATGTTTTGTCGATAACAAACGTAAAATCATTTTCACGAAACAAATAAAATACGTAAATGGTTTGAGCCAATAGTTTTCTAACACACTTACGCTTTCACATAAAACACTAAAATAAGTATAAGTGATTTTATGATTTAAGTAATACATATGTACAACAACTAGTGTTTACATATTGGGCAAATATATACATAACTAGTATGTATTATAATGGGTAAAAACTATAACCCATGGATCATATCCATAACCCATGGTATTGACCCATACTCATTTGACTAGGTGCATTGCACCCATTAGGTACATTGTATCTAATAAAATACTCATGGATCAACTCATAACCCATGACCCATAACCAAAATACCCATGGGCAAAGAGGAGCGTCCCACGGATCCCTAGTTTTACACTAGATGGATCACTTGAGGAAGGGATCCGTGGGATCCGTGGAACAGTGGACATTTTCTCCCTATAATTAGTGAGCCATTTCTTCATTGTTTCTTACCCCTTTCTCTCATACTTTCCCTTTGAGTTAAAAACTCTCTAACCCCAGATCCAAGTGATCTATGTATGTAGTTTTGTTTTTGTGTGATCCTCTAGGTTCCTCTTAAAGGCGAGATCACCACTTTTGAAGTCAAGCAAGCACAAGTCCATGAGTTGCCATGTTTCCTCATCATCAAGACTACTGAAGTCCTCTTGTTGATGATTGTTTTCTTTCTCCTAAGAAGTGTAGTATTGAAGACATTTGTGAAAGGTGTCTCAAGTGTCAAGACGAAGATATTAGTGAAGGGTATCTATCGTCTGTATCATAATCACTTGTAGAGGGTGCTTAGAAGTCAAAACTAAAGGCATTAGTGAAGGGTGCCTAGAAGTCAATACACAAGACATTAGTGAAGGGTGTCTTGAAGATCGAGTCAAAGGCATTAGTAAAAGGTGCCTAAGGTGTAAATTCGATATGGTGTGATTCGATGTACAAGATAGATTAGTATTGGGTCAAAGGATATTGATATCCTTGTTGATTTTGTTATAAGGAGTAGATCTCCTTTGGGGTTATGTGATTGGTGTAGTGTTGGGTAGTAGTTCCTCCATTGTAATGGAACTCGGTATGTGGAAAACTAGAAGGGGGGTTGAATAGTTTTGCCGATTTTAAGTTGATTTCAAAAACTTTAGATCCGATATTATGTGAAATCGTATGGATGTTGAGAACGTATAGATCTAATGATAATGCAAGCAAATAAATAACGTTAAGGGATAGAAATGACACAACCGATTTATAGTGGTTCGGCTATAAGGACACCTTCTTTGCCCTACTCCACTCCCCGAGTCACCTACTCGAGAGTTCAAGCACTATGTCAACAAACTCCTTCACTTGGCGGAGAAGCCTTCACAACGTTGCTTACACGTTTTCCGGTACAAAGCTAGATACCGAATCCGTAGCACGGTGGACCAAACCAACACAACTATTACACAACAAATATGTGAAATATCAAATACAAGATCTTCGCTACAGAAATCTTGCGGAGAGACAAATCAATCAAGGACCCCTTGCTTGGATGACTTGTAGAATGCTCGTGATCTCGCCTTAGAGAAGGACCTATATGAGAATCACAAAGAGAAAGAAAGAAGAACAACTCTCTAGATCAAGTGATCTATATGTTAGAAGAGAATGAGAGTGTATGAGAGATTTAGTAAGAAGAGGGGTGAGTTAGAATGAAGAAATGGCTCTCTATTTATAGGCAAAATTCTTCACTGTTCCCCGGATCCCACGGATCCCTTCCACTTGGGATTCTTCTAGTGTAAACTTAGGGATCCGTGGAACGCTCCTCTTTGCCCATGGGTATTTGGTTATGGGTCATGGGTTATGGGTTGGTCCATGGGTTTTCTTTAGATTCAATGTATCTAAGTATACATTGTATCTAGTCTTCTTGGGTATGGGTTAAGATCCATGGGTTATGGTCCATGGGTTATGGTTTTTACCCATCCTAATAAACTATTACAACAAATGCTTAATTACTACATTTTTGTATTTGAATGGCTATATGTAAATGCTTTACAAAAATAACATGTATCCTTATAATTATACTTAAGACAACATTATATTTGTTATCAACAAAACACAAAGAGATCGCAAAATATTAATAAACATTTTTACGGTTTATTTGTATTAACAATCTCCCCCTTTTTGTTGATGACAAAACATAATGTTATGATGAGTAACACTTAAGAATAGATGTAAGTTTTGAAAGCACCTAAGTTTTACTTCTTCTCCCCCTTTTTGTCGAAACAAAAAGTTAACCCTTGGAGGAAAAAGTAGTCCACGTATTTCTTACTCCCTCTTGACGGTAGCTCCCCCTAAATTGGGGAGTCAAGTGAAGAAAAATAAAAATCCTACAAGAAGAAATGTTAGTAACATGCTTAAATAATCTTGTGATTGTCGAGAATCAAGATTGGGAGCCAAGGTATGTAAACAAGGCCTTGTAATAAAACAACAAATTGTAGTGGCATTTATGCCACTTACAAGCATGTAAAAAAAATAAGAACAAGACTTGTTCTTGAAAATGACTTTAAAAAAAATAATACTAAAAGTAAAAAATAGTAGTAGTAATTCCTTCCATGCTTGCATAAGGTTATGGATGGAGGGTTTGATGAGTAATGGTATTGATGCGATCAAGGATGAGGTTGAGTATGAAACGCATTTCTTCCCTAACTTCTATTGCAATTTCCCTAGTGGATTGGCAATGTTCACAATGTAAATGATGTGGGTAATGAGTGTGGAAGTTTTCTGGGTTGTTTTGATTGGAGTTATGCGGAAGTTGTGGTGGAAAAATAGGAAAATATGGATCAATATCCGGAATGTTTGTAGATGGTGGTGGAAAAGAACCTAGTGTTCTTGTAATGTGATGGGAGCTAATGGTGGTGATGTTTCAAGTTCTTGAAATATAGTATTTGGAGATGTGGGGTGTTGAAAAGACTAATTCTTTTTCTGTAGGTTGGTTAGATCTTGTTGGAGTCTTAAGGAGTTCCAAAAGAGTGACTTTAGGTGATGAATTTGGTGTACTTGTTGGTGATGAGGGAGGTGCTATAAAGGAAGCATCTTGTGCTGAGTTGTTTGTTGAGGAAGAACCATTTGAGGTTGATTTTGCTAAGCAACAAGATCGGATACTAATCCGTGCGGATATCCTAGAGTTTGATTGTGGTATTTTGGATGGTGGTAGTACAAAGGTTTGGGTATCATGAAGATGATTGTTTGTACTAGGTGATTTATCTAAAGGGTTTGTGGATGACATGGTGTATTGTGTTTGTGAGGATGAGATGGATTATGCAAGCATTTTGGGAGTTCTATATATAGAAAAACAAAGCATTGTAATGAATGTTTGACCCAAAATGTGGATTAAAATCTAATGATTAGATATGAATTTAAGGCATGTGATCATGAGAACACAAGCATTAAAGAGCAAACTCCAAAAAAAATAGAACAAATGTGGATTTTTCATCCAAAGTGAGAAAAATAGAAGGTAAAAACAGCTTCTGTCTCACGGATCCTTCCCTTGAGGGATCCGTCCAGCATGAAAGCTGGGATCCGTGGGTCTGGTGATTCAGGCAGCACAAAATTTTCCTTTTGGAAACATTTTTGCCTAGTGTGTGCCTATATGCAAACTATTTGGAGTTTCGGTTATCTTGACCCCTAAAAGAAATAGAAAATAAACTAGAAGTATAAAACATCCTATTGAGATAACCCGAAAACACATATTTAGTACATGAGTACGTAATTTTGTGTTATCAATGCTCCTAATTCATTGTTGCTTAAATGAATGTACCCGAAAACACATATTAGTTATGTGTCCCCTTTAGCATTCAAAAGACATGAGATGCAATGAAAACTGGTTTTTACTTTGTATTAATAATGAAAAAGCGATTTGTCCTAGACGTGAGAAATTGCTTTTGTGAAATTGATACGGGAAGGTATCATTCTTTTATAAAAACATTGTGAAAGTAGGTTTTCTTTGAAAATGTGTAAAAAATTAAGAAATCTATAAGTGGAAAACTCATCTTGGGTTTTGAAAATTCCCGTATTGTTTGTGAGTTGTGCGTGAAATAGAGATCCTAGACTCAGAAAGAAGAAGGCTAGTGTTTACATACCTTGTAGAGTCAAATAAGTTACCATGTTTGTTCCATTAGGCCAAGACCAAGACGAAGTAGGTTGAATTGTTCCCGTTTCAACGGTTTGGTGAGGACGTCGGCTATGTTGTCTTCGGATGCTACCTTCTCAATAGAAATGTTCCCCTTTTGAACATTGTCTCTTAAGAAGTGGTGACGAATCTCAATATGTTTTGTGCGAGAATGCAATACCGGATTCTTGCTTAAGTCGATGGCAACTTTGTTGTCACATAGGATGGCTATGTCGCTTAGATGAATGTCGTAGTCTACTAACGCTTGTTTCATCAATAGTGCTTGTTGGCATGCTTTGCCGGCGGAGATGTACTCGGCTTCGGTTGTTGATATTGCTAGTGCCGTTTGTTTCTTAGAAAACCAAGATGTTAAACAACATCCCATGAAAGTACACACCCCACTTGTACTTTTTCTATCAACGTAATCACCTGCATGGTCAGAATCTGCATATACAATTGTTTCTACTCCCGTGCCCTTAGGATACCATAATCCTAGTTGTGTTGTACCCTTAATGTATCTAAATATTCTTTTTACGGCTTCTAGGTGTGATGTTTTGGGGTCTTCTTGAAACCTAGCACATAAGCAAACACTAAACATGATATCCGGCCTACTTGCTGTGAGGTAGAGAAGACTACCTATCATGCCTCGATATTTAGTATTATCTACGGATTCGCCGTCTTCATCTTTTGTGAGTTTGGTGTCGGATGACATTGGTGTCCTAATTGATTTCGACTCTTCTAGACCAAATTTCTTTAACATCTCCTTTATGTATTTAGATTGATTGAAGAAGATACCATCTTCTACTTGTTTAATTTGTAGACCAAGAAAAAAACTAAGTTCTCCCATCATACTCATCTCGAACTCGTCATGCATGATTTTAGAGAAATCATCACACATGTCTTGACAAGTGGATCCGAATATAATATCATCTACGTATATTTGTACTATGATTATGTGTGACTCTCTTTTCTTAGTAAAAAGTGTGTTGTCAACTAACCCCATGGTATAGTTGTGTTTAATTAAAAAGGACTTGAGTCTATCATACCAAGCTTTTGGAGCTTGTTTAAGACCATAAAGGGCTTTCTTTAATTTATATACATGTTTGGGTTTTTCAAAATCGATGAAGCTCGGAGGTTGAGCTACATATACTTCTTCATTAATGACACCATTTAGAAAAGCGCTTTTGACATCCATTTGATAAAGTTTTAGATCATTAGCACAAGCATACGCAAGAAGTATTCTTATAGACTCTAATTTAGCCACGGGGGCATAGGTCTCATCAAAGTCTATTCCTTCTTGTTGGTTATACCCTTGGGCAACGAGTCTAGCCTTGTTCCTAGACACTACTCCGTTTGCATCTAATTTGTTTTTATAAACCCATTTTGTTCCTATTATGGTTTGATTACTAGGTGGAGGGACAAGTGTCCAAACATCATTAGAAACGAATTGATTTAGTTCTTCTTGCATAGCCATTACCCAACTTTCATCTTTTATGGCTTCTTGTGTTCTTAGGTTCTATGGTTGAAACGAAACAAAACAAGCTACTTTGGTTTTGAACTTGAGACCTTAATGTTCGTGCGTTTAGCTTTCCTATGACCTTATCTACGGGGTGATCTTTGGACTCTTTAATGTTTATGATTTCACCATTTAGAGGTTCTTCTTCTTCATTTATCTTTTTCTTTATTACTATAGCTTCAATTTCTATGATCTCGTCATCGACAAGAGGTGGAGAGGGTTTGGGTGGACTTTCATCAAATTTTATGTTTAATGACTCTTCTACCTTCATTGTTTCTTTGTTTAATATGACGTAAGCTTTGCTATTTGGCGAGTAACCTAGAAAGATACCTTCGGTTGATTTAGGATCAAATTTTGTAAGGTAATCTTTAGTGTTAAGAATAAAACATTTGCTTCCAAAGACTCTAAAGTGATTTAACGTAGGCTTTTTGCCTCGGAGTAACTCATATGGAGTTTTTCCTAAGATTGGTCTAATTAAGACTCGATTGAGTATGTACGTTGAAGTATCAACGGCATTACACCAAATTTTTTGAGGTATGGATTGTTCATTAAGCATGGTTCGACTCATTTCTTGAATGGTTCTATTCTTTCTTTCTACTACCCCATTCGATTGTGGAGTGCGTGGAGCCGAGAAGTTGTGAGTAATACCATTAGCGTCACAAAAGGCTCCAAATTGCACTTCATTATCGAATTCCCTACCATGATCCGTCCTAATGGACACTATAGGACTTCCTAGTTGTCTTTGGATCTTTTTGCTTAATATTTCAAAATAATTAAAGGTTTCCGTTTCGTTCTTTAAAAATTTTGTCCATGTATACCTAGAGTAGTCATCCACTATTACCAAAGTGTAGTAGTTGCCTCCATAACTTTGGATAGCGGATGGACCAAATAAATCCATATGTAGTAATTCTAGACATCTAGTTGTGGACACCATGTTTTTAGCTTTATGACTCGAATGAGCTTGTTTTCCTACATTACAAGCATCACAAAAATGATGTTCCTATTTTAACTTAGGTAGATCTCTTACTAGATCTTTGGATGATAGCGATTGAAGAAGTCGCATGTTGGCGTGACCCAATCTTCGATGCCATAAGGTCGAAGTATCATCCATAGATGTAAGACATAGTTTGTCTTTAGGTTCATTACCGATTTTAATGACATAGACTCCATGTTTCCTAATTCCTCTTCCTATGGTTATGCCATTTTTAAGTATCTTACTACCGGTTTCGGTAAAAAGTACATTGCACTTTTTATCACATATTTGTCCTATACTTAAGAGGTTAAAGTTTAGGTTTTCTACGTGACACACATCGTTAATGGTTAGAGATTTGTTAGAAATCGTACCTTTACCGATGATTCTACTTTTGCTATTTCCAAACACCACATTACCTCCATTTACGGATTCATATGTGGAGAATAGATCCCTATTACCGGTCATGTGCCTCGTGCACCCGCTATCCTTGACCCATTCATCGGGGTCTAGATCGACCTTTAAGCACACCTAAAACAATAATAAACTCAAAAGTTTGGTCCCCATTTGTTCATGGGTCCATTAGTGTTAAACATTCCATTCATGTTGGTCATGTATGGATAAGATGAATATGCATTCCATGGAGCAAGGTTTTGAAAGGGAAAACCGTTTTGCATATTTGGGTTCCATCCCATTTGATGGTTACTTCTTGGATAAATGTTATTAGGTCTCCTAAATGAATTAGGTTTTGAAAAAGATTGAGCTTTGTTTCTTGCAAAAGTAGGATTATATTTTGGAGGTGGTTGTCTAGTGGTGACGTGAGTTGGTTTCTTCCTATTAATGATAACAAAATCAGTTCTAGATGACGACGCTACGTTATTACTACTGTTTGCTACAGCAGATCCACGGATCCCTGTCTGTACACTAGCCGGTTTCATTTTTAGGGGATCCGTGGGATCCGCCACAACAGTGGCTGGTTTTTCTAGTGCCTTAACAAATTTTGTTTCTTTACTTTCACTAGTTGATGGATCAAGTTGTTGAATACCTAAGCCTTTTAGGTTGTTACCGGTTTTAACACCATCTAGTATTGTATCTAAGGTGTTCGTACTCATTCTAGCAATTTTAGAATCTAGATGATCAACTAGTGTTTGAAGTTGAACGCAAAGTTCACATTCACCACTTGCTATTTTACCTTTTTCTAAACGTTTTAGTTTTGCTTTTAATTCTATGACTTCTTTATCTAAACGTTGGTTTTGACTCTTCAAAAGCTTATTTTTGTTAATTAGTTTTAAGCTAATGTTGCATAGTTTGTCATATTCATTATGCAAAGAGTCGTCATGAAGTGATGAACTACTATAGTATTCGTGACATACCTCGTCATTTCCCATGAGACAAATTTCTTCGTCCTCCTCGTCGCTCATTCCCCACGTGCCGCTCACGAACGCTTTATGATCATCCCGTTTGGGACACTTACTAATAAAATGGTTTGGGTCCCCACATTTAAAGCAAGTACGATCATCCTTTGGCTTCTCGTCCTCTTTGCTTTTCCGAAAGCCTTTCTTATCATCATATGGTTGTTCGACGTATCTTCCCTTTCTTCTAAAGAACTTTTTAAAGTCCCTTACCGCCAAAGCGTACTCCTCGTCGTCACTACTCGAAGAGGAGTTCTCTTCATCGCTTGAAGCCTTTTTGGCTTTAAGGGCAAGAGATTTGTGTTTCTCTTTTACCTTTGAGGCTTCGGAGTCTTTGGCAAGGACAAGCTCGTAGACTTTTAGGTTGCCTATGAGTTCATCGAGGGTGAGGATTGTCAAATCTTTTGACTCTTCGATCGCCGTCACCTTGGATCTCCACTTCGATGGAAGTGCCCTTAGATATCTCCTAATATGGTTACGGCTAGAAAAAGATTCATCAAGTGCTTGTAACGATGTAATAATAGTATTAAAGTTAGCAAAAGAATGATCTATAGTTTCCTCATCCGATATTGAAAATTGTTCATATTGTTGAACAAATAAATCAATTTTATTATTCTTAACTTGTTGGTTGCCTTGATGAGTTACAACTAAAGAAGTCCAAATTTCTTTAGAGGTTTTAAGCATAGAAATTCTTTCGAATTCCTTTTTCGGTAAAGCATTATATAAAACCATTTTTGCTTCACTATTTTTAGAAAGCTTTTTCTTCATTTCATCATTTAGTTTATCATGAGGTATGTTAACTAAATTTCCCTTATCATCATTTGAGGTAGCCTCAAAATCACCTTCAACAATAATGTACCAAAGATCAATATCTTTAGACTTCACATATGTTTCGAATCTATTTTTCCAATATATAAAACCATTAGTTTCAAGTAGTGGTGGTCGTTGCATAGATTGCCCTTCCTTATAATTTTCAGAACCCATAGTGATCAAGTTTTTAAAATACAATTTTACTTTAAAACTTTTATAAACTTAGCTCTTGATGCCAATTGTGGAAAACTAGAAGAGGGGTTGAATAGTTTTGCCGATTTTAAATTGATTTCAAAAACTTTAGATCCGATATTATGTGAAATCGTATGGATGTTGAGAACGTATAGATCTAATGATAATGCAAGCAAATAAATAAAGTTAAGGGATAGAAATGACACAACTGATTTATAGTGGTTCGGCTACAAGGACACCTTCCTTGCCCTACTCCACTCCCCGAGTCACCTACTCGAGAGTTCAAGCACTGTGTACACAAACTCCTTCACTTGGCGGAGAAGCCTTCATAACGTTGCTTACACTTTTTCCGGTACAAAGCTAGATACCGAGTCCGTAGCACGGTGGACCAAACCAACACAACTATTACACAACAAATATATGAAATATCAAATACAAGATCTTCGCTACAGAAATCTTGCGGAGAGACAAATCAATCAAGGACCCCTTGCTTGGATGACTTGTAGAATGCTCGTGATCTCGCCTTAGAGAAGGACCTATATGAGGATCACAAAGAGAAAGAAAGAAGAACAACTCTCTAGATCAAGTGATCTATATGTTAGAAGAGAATGAGAGTGTATGAGAGATTTAGTAAGAAGAGGGGTGAGTTAGAATGAAGCTGTCACAAAGAGAAAGAAAGAAGAACAACTCTCTAGATCAAGTGATCTATATTGTTGGACGAGGATTCCTGAGAACGGGCCGTGCTCTCATTGATGTATTTGAGCAAGAAATCACATTACGTGTGGGTAATGAAGCTGTCACCTTTAACCTTGATCAAACTTTGAGGTACTCCGCAAACTATGATTCTGAGTCGGTTAACCGAATAGATATCATTGATGTTGCTTCTGAAGAGTACTCTCAAGAAGTTCTCGGTTATGTTCATAATTCTTCGAGTGATAATCTCACTCATTCATCTCAACCCATCATTGCCAATTCTACTCCTTCTCTCACTCCGTTTGAGGGAAGTGACTTCATCTTGGAAGAGATTGAAGCATACTTGTCTAGTGATTCGGTTTCATGGGAAATTGATCACGCTCCAATTGACATTGAGGGGGACATTCTTCTCCTTGAGAAGTTGCTCAATGATGATCCATCATCAATTCCCCCACACTAGTGATTCAATTCCAGATGGGGTTAATAACAATGAGATTAATCTGGAGGGAGATATTCTTCTTCTTGAGAAGTTGTTAAATCAGGACACTTCTCCTCCACTCCCTCCCGTTGAGCTTCATAATAAGGAAGTTAAGTCAGTTGAGAAAACTGAAGAATTTCCTGAGGTTGAACTTAAGGACTTACCACCTCATCTCGAGTATGCATTTCTTGAGGGTGATGATAAATTACCCGTCATTATTGCTCGAGATTTGAGTAAAGATGAGAAGACTGCTCTCATAAAGGTTTTGAAGTTGCACAAGCAAGCAATTGCTTGGAGACTCTCCGACATCAAGGGTATTAACCCTGAATTTTGTACGCACAAGATTTTATTGGAGGATGATTTCAAACCAGCAGTCCAACATCAGAGAAGGGTGAATCCTAAGATTCATGAGGTTATCAAACAGGAGGTTCTCAAACTTCTTGATGCCGGTTTAATTTACCCGATCTCTGATAGTCCTTAGGTCAGTCCCATCCACTGTGTTCCAAAAAAGGGTGGCATAACTGTTGTCACAAATGAAGAAAACGAGTTAATTCCAACTCGATTGGTTACGGGATGGCGTGTGTGTATTGACTATCGCAAGTTAAACGAAGCCACCCGTAAAGACCATTTTCCTCTACCCTTCATGGACCAAATGCTTGAGAGATTAGCAGGGAACGAATACTATTGTTTCCTAGATGGTTTCTCGGGGTATTTTCAGATCCCCATTGATCCACAGGATCAAGAAAAGACCACATTCACCTACCCATACGGAACTTTTGCCTACAGACGTATGCCTTTTGGCCTATGTAACGCTCCTGGCACGTTCCAGCGATGTATGATGGCAATTTTCCACAACATGATCGGGGAAACAATGGAGGTGTTTATGGATGACTTCTCGGTCATTGGAGACTCATTTCAAACATGTCTCTCCCATTTAGAAAAAATGCTCAAACAGTGTGAAGACACCAATCTTTGTCTAAACTGGGAAAAGAGCCATTTTATGGTCAAGGAAGGAATTGTCCTAGGCCGTAAGATTTCAAAAAACGGGATTGAGGTTGACAAAGCGAAAGTGGATGTCATTGCCAAATTGCCTCATCCTACTACCGTCAAAGGTATTAGGAGTTTTTTAGGTCATGCCGGTTTTTATCGCAGATTCATACAAGATTTTTCTAAAATCGCTCGGCCTATGACTCATCTCCTTGAGAAGGATGCTCCTTTTATCTTCTCACCTGAGTGCATCGAAGCTTTTGAAACATTAAAGAAAAAGCTTACAGAAGCACCCATTCTCGTTGCCCCCGACTGGGATTTACCCTTTGAACTCATGTGCGATGCAAGTGATTTTGCTATCGGTGCAGTCCTGGGGCAACGTAAAACCAAGCATTTTCAGCCTATCCACTACGCGAGTAAGACTATGACTGAAGCTCAAACCCATTACACCACTACAGAAAAAGAGCTACTAGCCGTGGTGTATGCGTTTGAGAAGTTTCGGCCATACTTAATCTTGACAAAATGCGTGGTGTATACGGATCACTCGGCTCTCAAATATCTCTTTGCAAAACAAGATGCAAAGCCGAGATTGCTCCGTTGGGTTCTCCTCCTGCAAGAATTTGATATCATTATACGTGATAAAAAAGGAGCTGAGAACCTGGCTGCTGATCATCTGTCCCGTCTAGAAAACCCTCACCAGGATGTGTTCGAGAAAAAGGAAATAAACGAAACATTTCCTCTCGAAACACTCAATGTGGTTTCTTTTCGTGGAGACTCTTCTACCCCATGGTTTGCTGACTTTGCAAATTACCATGCGGGTAACTTTGTGGTGAAAGGGATGTCGTCCCAACAGAAAAACAAATTCTTTAAAGATGTAAAACATTACTTCTGGGACGACCCCTACTTATTCAAAATTTGCGCGGATCAAGTCATCAGGCGATGTGTGTATGGTCAGGAAGCCAATGACACCCTCAAGGCTTGCCATTCTGGACCTACTGGGGGACATCATAGCCCCAACTACACTGCCAAGAAGGTGTTTGATTCCGGATTTTATTGGCCCACAATTTACAAGGATGCCCATGAATTTGTCAAAACCTGTGACGCTTGTCAACGTCACGGAAATATCTCACAAAGAAATGAAATGCCGCAAAACGCCATTCAAGTGTGTGAGATTTTTGACATCTGGGGCATTGACTTTATGGGGTCATTTCCTTCATCTCGAGGAAATAAATACATACTCGTGGCCGTTGACTATTTGTCAAAATGGGTTGAAGCGAAAGCTTTGCCTACCAACGATGCCCGAGTTGTTGTGAAATTCTTAAAATCTCTTTTTGCTAGGTTTGGAACTCCACGAGCTATAATCAGTGATCGTGGTAGGCATTTCTGCAATGACCAGTTTGATAGAGTCATGCAAAAGTATGGTGTAACTCACCGTCTCTCTACTGCGTACCACCCCCAAACAAGTGGGCAAGTGGAAGTTTCCAACCGAGGGATTAAAAGAATTCTGGAGAGGACAGTAGGCGAAAACCGTGCCTCTTGGTCGGATAAGCTAGATGACGCACTCTGGGCCTTCCGTACAGCTTATAAAACACCCATCGGGTGTACTCCATACAAGCTAGTGTACGGAAAGGCGTGTCATCTGCCGATTGAGCTTGAGCACAAAGCATACTGGGCCTTGAAACATGCCAACTTCGATATTCAGACAGCTGGTGATCACCGGAAAGTTCAAATAAATGAATTAAATGAACTACGTGATCAAGCATACGAGAACTCTTTGATCTACAAAGAAAAGACAAAGAAGATTCATGACTCCAAAATCAAGAACCGTGTTTTCAACGTCGGTGATCGAGTCCTTCTTTTCAATTCAAGATTGAAGATTTTCTCAGGAAAACTAAAATCCCGCTGGTCTGGACCATTCACCATCACTAAAGTATTTCCTTATGGAACCATTGAGTTATCTCAACCCGATGGTCCAAATTTTAAAGTGAATGGTCATCGATTGAAGCACTATTTTGGAGAGAACATTCCACCTGTGGTTGTCCCGGATCTACAAACTTTCCCCATGAACCAATGAATGCGGGGATCGAGTCAAGCTAGCGACTCGGGAATCAAAAACAGTAGCACACCATATGGGTTTTCACCCATATTTCTGAATTCTTTCTACTTTCTACCACCCTAGTGTGGGGGAGTTGCCCCCCGCTGTTGTATATAAGTCTTGAAAAAAAAATCATCACAAAAATAATCGCCGTAGTATTTCCCTTTTACGTTCTATGTTTCGGCATAACCGCCGGTACTTTGAATATTGAGGGCAATATTCATTTCTAGTGTGGGGGGAATTCTCACGAATTTTATCATGTAATTATACCACCCAATTCCCCCATTTTTGGCCAATTTTTTTTTTTTTTTTGGAGTAAGTGTTTTGTACTTACTCAGCTTACGGTTATCAGTCCGCCATGTCTAATAAACAAAAGGATTGGCTAATCCAGGAGCAAACGGCTCTTGGTAAAGATATCTCAAATCCGTTGACGGCTTGCAATTTGCCCAAAATTGTATGGTGTTCAGCTCACCATATCTTTAATTAGTGAAGAGTTGGCTAGCCCGCAAGTTTATGGCTTGTGGTAAAGGCAGTTGGAAAACCATAATTGGTAATCGACTCACCAAAGATATTTTATCTAAGAGTTGGCTAGTCCAGAAGTAAACGGCTTCTGGTAAAGACAAATCAAAACCGTTGAAAGCTGGTGATTTGCTCAAAATCATTTGGTTATCATTGTACCAAGGTTCTTACTTGAACTGAAACAATTGGCTACTCCAGAAATAATGGCTTTTGGTAAAGAGACTTAAATCCATTAAATTTTCATAAAAGATTGCTAGGGACTAGCAATAGTTTAGTGTGGGGGATTGATGAGTGTGTAAATACTCATCATTTTTGTCTTATCTGAGCTGCCAAAACACTTAAAAACACTCAAATATGCAGCAAAATACAAAATATATCCAAGGATTGTATTTTATATGTTTCAGATGCAAAATGTTTAAAAACAGATGAAAAACGAGCTAAGTTTGCATAATTGGCAGTTTTAGTCCCTCAACTTTCAAATCCTGACAAAATCAGTCCCTGAGCATTTGTTTTGGAATAAAAGTCAACCCAAGTCCTTTTAAAATCAAAATTTATCAAAAATGATCCTTGGGTAAAAAGTTTGTAGAATTTACAAGTTTGGTCCTTCAAGTTTCAAAATTGGCAAAAATAGTCCTTGGAAGTTTAAAAAAAATGGAAAATTATCTTTTATGGTCCTTGTACTAATGAAACTTGGCAAGATTGACCCTTGGAATAACTTTGAAAAATTGGCAGGTTCGGTCCTTGAGAATCCAAATAATACACCATTGGTCCTTGGGCTCTATACTACTACAAACCAACCGGACCCAAAATAAATGAAACCCAAGCCCAAATCAATCCCAGCCCAATCCCCTTAAATATAAAACCGGGGTCAAACAGTCAACCCTCCTTTTCCCCTTCCACCTCCACGGTTTCCACCCTCCACCTGGCTACCTGCTCCTACCACCTCATCACCAAAACACCAACTTGGCCACTAAACCTTATTTTCCTTGTCCCCTCCACCTTTACAACTTCCCAAAACCAATTAATGCCCCTAAAACTGCTTTACGCAACCCCAACTGGCATTAAGATTTTTTTGGCGCCAAAAGGTGTTTTAAACGGCTATGATGATTCTGACTAAATCAAAGGCTCAGAATTGGTAGGATAGTCTCAAAAGTCTGCAAGGACCTCAAAAGACCTTTATTTTAAGAAGAGAGAAGCAGCAGAGATGAATTATTAGTTTAGAATTAAGAGTAGTGTAAATTAGACAAACGTAATAGTGTAATTTCAAGTTTCAGTTATAATTTTCATTTAAATCATGTTGTACTCAGTTTACTTAATGCAATTAAACCTTTCTTGAACCTTAAATTTCAATCTTGCTCTTTAAATTCAGATTTAGCAATTTTAGGTGAAATTGACAATTTCACTTAAGATTGTTGAAACTTGTTGTTTCTTGTTCCATTAAGCTTAATTCAGTGCACTTATAAGTTTTTAAAGCTTGGATATCATTTAGAGACCTTTTAATCCAGTTTACTTAAAAATCACAAAAATAGCTAAAAAAAATAGATAAAATAAAAAGTCCAGTGATTATGAAGAATGAAGATGAGAAAGGTGGAATTTGGATTGCATTGGGAATTAGAACTCCTTGGGGAGTGTAGGTGGTTACTTATGGTCCTTGGTTCCTTATTCTCAGTCGTGTTTCATTTGTAAGCCAAATTTCTCATTTTTAGCAATTAACTGTAGATTAGCTGATTATGAACTTTTATCAGTATTTTTATGTTTCATTAGTGTATTTGAATTAACATAAAGCTTAAAATCTTATGCTTGTTCTTTGAAATCTTTTCATTACTCAGTTGCTCATTTTTCCTAGTAATATAGCATATTTGTAATTTTTAGTATATTGTAGTTATTATTGGTGTTTAATTGTTCATTTCAGCTTCTTATAGCATATTATGTCATTAGATATCAGATTCATGGACTTATGCAGTATCTTGCATTGAAAATTACAAAGTTGGCTTTTTAAAGGGATGTTTGGAATAGTTGGGTTATCTGTGATCCAAGCTGTTTGTGTTGTTGTTCTTGTGTGATGTACACCACAAAAGGGGCCAATATCTCAGTTAAACCATATTAACTAAGTGTTCTTTGATTAAAAGTCAAATTTCCATTGTATGCTCAATAGTTGTTCACTGTTAAGGTTTCTAAAGTCCATAATCTTAATATCGGTTCACAAGTAGTTAAAGTAGCTTGTTATAGTCTCATTTTAGCTTATTTAATCATTATTAGTAAGTAGAATTAGATCAAAGCTCAATAAAGTCAAACAATAGGTTTTCTTCAAAAGTCAAAATTTCTTAGAAACCCATTTTTGAATAAACTTGTGAATTTCGTGTAGGGCTTAATATTAGGAGATAGGACTTAATCTTTTATATTTATAATATTTTGTTGCTCATCTTGATTAGGTTATTTTTAGTTAATTTTTATTTAGCTTATAGACTGCTTATTTGCTTGCTTCTTTTAAGCTCTTTTTCACAAACCTCCCGTTTTGCTTATTCCTTATTTCTGCTTGTTCAGAGTGTTTTTCTTGCTGTTGTTGCTTATTCTAAGTTCCCAGAACTTGTTTCTAGCTTATTCAACCTTTGGTTCCAGCTTGTTAGCTTGTTGTGAGTTTATAACCTCACTTTTAAGCCAAAAAGCTCCCTGTTGAGCTTAGTGCCTTGCATTCGGCTTTTCTTTCAGTTCCATAAAATGTGTCTTCACAAAAGTTGCTAATTTTCAGTAGTAAAATAGTTTTGTAAAAGAAAATTCAAGAAAAACCAAAAATAAAAATAGTGACAGCTTCTATTTAAGCCATTTGGCTTATTTTTCGGCTTTTTCAAAAAGCACTTTTCATTTTTATATTTTTCCTAGTTTTCTGCACTTGTTTAGTATTTATATAAAAAGTTTTAGATTTTTCTTAGGTCATTTAGTATTTATTAGAATTTTTATTAGTTTTAAATAATTAATAAATAGTAATTAATTAATAATAAATACATAAATAGTGTAATAAATATATTTTCAGTTTTAAAATAAGTTTTATAATATTTTAGATTTATCTAAGTCATAATTTCATTTTTCTAGCTTTATTTTATAATTTCTTAATTTTTAGGTAATTATTTAATAGTTTAAATTAGTTTATAATTAATAATACTCAGATAATAAATCTTATAATTAGAATTTAAGTTTAATAAGTAAGTTTTATATAATCTATACTTTTATAACTTTTATTTGTAACTAGTTTTGTAATTTAAAAATCCTTTAATTAGATCTTAAGTAATTTCAATTAGATTTTAATAATTTAAATTAGGTTTAATAGTTAAATAATATTTTAATTTTCTTTAATTTGCATTTAAGCCCCTGTAATTTACAAACTTTCTCTTTAGGTGTAATTATTCCAAATCATAGCCCCTTTCCTGTTCAATATCACCCGATCACTACGCGTTTAGCTATTCAATCGCACAGCTCGTTGGGACTTAACGACCCGGGGAAACACTAAACTCCTCTGGACTTAATTGCATTTTGTTCTGAGCTGTTTGACTTTTATGGTTGACCATTCACAAGTGGTTGACTAATAAAAGATAGACCGTTCGGAGCCAATCAAAGAGATCGCAAAATATTAATAAACGTTTTAACGGTTTATTTGTATTAACACGGTATCTAGCCTAGTACCGGATAAAGGGTAGTCGACGTTGTGATAGGATTGGTTCTCCTTGGTGAAAAGGACCCGGTATCTAGCCTTGTACCGGATAAAGTGTAGGCGACGTTGTGAAGGTTTCTCCACCATAAGGAGTCGGTGTTGTGTAGTGATTACGAACTCTCGAGTAGGTGACTCGGGGAGTGGAGTAGGGCATGGAAGGTGTCCTTGTAGCCGAACCACTATAAATACTCGCGTTGTGGTTTTGTACTTCTTACTCTTTATATTTTCATTACATATTTATATTTCTATATGTTTTGTTTATCAACATCCAACACACATCCAAATAGATTGACATAAGTCGATCTAAATAGTTTAAAACGAGTTTTAATTGGTAAAACTATTCAACCCCCCCTTCTAGTTTTCCACAACTTTTATACGTTTTCATCTACTTTTATACGTTTTCATTCGTTTTTATACTTTTTCGTCCATTTTTATACGTTTTCGTTTATTTTTATACACTCTCGTCCATTTTATTATGTTTACGTCCGTTTTAATACTTTTCCATATGTCTTTTTTCCATTTTATACGTTTCCATATGTTTTTATTTTTATTTTATATGTTTCATACGGTTTTATCCGTTTTTATACGTTTTCTTACTTTTTCATACGTTTTTATACATTCTCATCCGTTTTTATACGTTTTCGTCCATTTTTATACGTTTTCATCCGTTCTTATACGTTTTTATCCGTTTATTTTTGTTCTTACATTCTCATACTTTTTATATGTTTTATACATTTTCTTACGTTTTCATATGTTTTATCCGTTTTTACATGTTTTCATTCATTTTTATATTTATTCTTCCGTTTTCATACGCTTTTATCCGATTTATACGTTTTCATGTGTTCTAACCCGTTTTACACGTTTTCGTTCGTTTTTATACGTTTTTGTCCGTTTTATGTGTTTCTTACATTTTTATCCGTTTTTATACGCTTTTGTTCATTTTTATACGTTTTCATCCGGTTTTTATTTGTTCGTTTTTATATGTTTTCCTACGTTTTTATACGGACGAAGATGTAACAAAACGGATGAAAACGTACGAAAATGTATAAAAATGGATGAAAACGTATAAAACGGATAAAACATATGAAAATGTAGGAAACACGTCTAAAAACAGACGAAAACATATAAAAACGAATGAAACGGATTAAACCATATGAAAATGTATAAAACGGATACAAACGTATGAAAATGTAAGAAAAACTTATAAAAAGGGGCGAAAAGTTATAAAAACGGATGAAAACGTATAGAAACGAACGAAAACGTATAAAAATGGATGAAAACGTATGAAAATGTATAAAATATATAAAAACATATGAAAACGAAAGATAAATGTGTGAAGACAATAAAAAAAACGTATAAAACGGACGAAAACGTATAAAAACAAATTAAGACGTATAAAAACGAACGAAAATGTACAAAAATGATAAAAACGTATGAAAAAGTATAAAACGGATAAAAACATTTGAAAACATAAGAAAAAATATATAAAAGGACAAAAACATATGTATACGGATGAAAACATATAAAACAGACAAAAACGTATAAAAGCGGATGAAAACGCATGAAAGCGTTGAAAACGTATAAAAACGGATAAAAATGTAAAAAAGGGACGTATAAAAACTTATGAAAATGTAAGAAAGCGTATAAAACATATAAAAACGTATGAAAACGTAAGAAAAACGTATAAAAACAGACAAAAACATATAAAAACTACGAAAACGTATAAAACTGAATGAAAACATATAAAAACGGATGAATATCTTTGAGTACTTTTTGAATATTTTTTGAATATTTGGAATGTCTTTGAATACTTTTTAAATATTTTTTGAATATTTTTAAATTTAAAAAAATAATACTAATATTAATAGTTAATAAATATTTAAAAAGTAATTCGAGACTAAATTTGTAAAACCTGGCACAACACAAGGACCATTTATATAAGAAAATAGAAAAAGAAGAAGACAGGGGTACTTTAGTTATTTGATGTTGATCAGGGACCAAACATGCAGCGAAAACTTTAAAATGAGGATCACCGTTGCATTTTCAAAACCTTAGAGACCAATTCTGCAATTTGGCCAAATCTTAGGGACTAAAAATGAAATTTACTCTTTTTATTGTGTGCCTAATTTTGCAATAAAATCCTCGTGTAGCTCCATTTTGATGTTTCGTGAAATATAGTTAAGAACTACATTTAGGGTAAAAATAATATCTTAAATTTTGTTATAATAGTATTGTAGTAAGTAGTTACAACGGGACTTTGACCTAGCCAATATATAGTACTCCATATTTGAGTAAAATCACCAAAGGATCCAAAAGGGTTATAAACTTAGATTTAAGATCATTTTAGGACAAAATATTGTTTACGTAAGGGATCAATCTCCACCATTCATTTTTATTTGATCTAATGGATGAGATTAATCCCAACAATTTAAAAAACCCACTTTCATTCTTTTTTTTTCAAATATTAATATTTTTCAAACCGTTAATCGTTAAGCGAAAAAATATATATCATTGCGACAAGCATTTAATTATCTTTCTATAGATAGGCACTTTGATATATTTTCGACAAAATTTTTTTTTTCATATTTTTCACGTTTTTTCGTTTTTTTACGTTACTGAAATTTGCATTAAAAAATCATATATGATAAAACACTAATTTAAATATCACATGTGATATTAATGTTAAATCATACCATATGATATGTAATATCACATGTGATATTAGCGTAATATCATATATAATTTAACACTAATATCACATGTGATAATCAACTTAGTGTTTTATCATATATGATTTTTTTCATGCAAATTTCAGTAACGTAAAAAAAACGAAAAAAAATACGAAAAACGTGAAAAAAAAAACGATTTTTTTCTTTTTTCGTAAGTATATCAAAGTGCCCGTTTATATAAAGATAATTAAATGCTCGTCGCGAAGGTGTAAATATTTTCGCTTAACGATTAACGGTTTAAGAGATATTTAAATTATAAAAAATAGGTGAAATAATAAAATGATTTTAATCTCAGCCATTGATTTCTTTTTAAATGGATGGTGGAGATGAGTCCCTTGATATGTGAGAAAAGTTTAGTATGTAAAATAACTCTCCTCATAATTTTTAGCTGTTGGTTAATTAAGTTGGTGTTTTTAATTCTTTGCAAACCATCAACATTCAAAAGCAACTTCACTACAACTTCTGATGGTGATTTATTCTTGTCACAAAAGCTTCAACATTTTAAAATGCATACAAGTAGTTCCTTTTCAGATGTGATATTTGATCTTATAAAATGTATGCAAGTCTCATGAACAGGTCAGTTTAAGCAACCTCATGTATCACTATTTCTTATACTTTATTTATCTCTTGTTTGCCTTTCATTTTCACCTACTTTAGCTTAACTTATAATCCAGTATATGATGCCACCTTTTGATCTTTTTATTAGTTTTCTCACAAGTCACAACTAACTTTGACATTATCATTTTAACTATTTATAGTTGAATTATAGTAATATAGTATTCCCATATAGGATGTTACGTAAGTTGAAATAACGGGTATGTAATATTTTATGTGAACTCGCATAATGGGGAAGCAAGGGTTTAAACAGAGTGATCATGATTCGTCGTTGGAGTCGTTTAGATATCAGTTTAAGTATCAGAAAACGGTGCATGGAAGTGATCATAAGAAATTGGGGTCTTTTAAGGGTGGTTATGTTGGTAAAAGGCATAATTGGTTACAAAAACATTTTTCATCGATTGTTTTCACTTTTGCGTTGATGGGTTTTCTTTTTCTGTTGGATTCTATTATGGGTTCCATTTTTGAACCTTCTGTGGTTATACAAAGTAATTCCATGCCCGAGAAAAATTCTAGTGACACGGTATGTGTTTATGTTTATGTGTTTATGTGCTCTTTTACTATTCTCGTAAGCTAATGCTCTATCAAATTTGTTCTTAAAGTTAGGTGATGATGGCAGCAAAAATGTGGTTCAGATGTATGGTCGCCTTGCAAGCATGGCTTCTAGTGCTCTTGTAGAGGTTTGACTTTCTGTTTGACCCTTGCATACGATCGCATGAATAGTTTTTGGTTTCTCGTATTATTTATATTACTTTAATTGATATGTATATTTGCAGAGAGAGCTTAAACAAGACGAATCAAAGTTTTGGAAGGAGTCTTATCGGCAAGCATCAGTATGGAGTCCTTGTGCAGATAGGAAGGATTTACCACGAGCCGGTAAATACTGATTTACTGTATTTTGGTCATTTGTATAACCCATTCATTTTGGACAACTGAAGCACCCTTTGACTTTTATTGTATACGAAACTAGTTTTCACTTCTTAAAGCATTAGTTATGTGGGATTTCTTGGATGCAAAATAACCATATATGCTAGATTTTTAATTGTCCCTTTGACCATGAAAGTCAAACTTGCCCTCTTCTTTTCGAAAAGTTGCCTACTTCAAAAAGTTTCATGTTAAATTACGTTGTATTTTGCATGATCTGTTTCATGATTTGTTAATGTTGTTAGGACAGAAAATCCTCAAAGAAACAATGGTTATATCCTGGTTAGCGCAAATGGAGGTTTAAACCAACAACGGGTGGCTGTAAGTAAACGTTTTTCTTTTTCTTTTTTTTTTTTTTTTTTTTTTTTCTAATTTCCATGTTTTCATTTACAAGAAAAAATGTTCTTTTACATGTAGGTATGCAATGCTGTTGCTGTAGCATCGTTATTAAATGCAACATTAGTTATACCAAGGTTTCTTTTCAGCAACGTGTGGAAGGACCCCAGGTCTGCTGAGTCGTTTATTTTTTTGATTTTACATTTTTATCCCATTGTCTTACGGGAAATGAGAAGATTATGTTCGATTCCTGTTTGTGTGATTCAGCCAGTTTGGCGATATATATCAAGAAGACTTTTTCATAAAAACGTTAAAGGATGACGTCAACATTGTAAAGGATCTTCCTCCTCGTTTGCAATCACTTGACTTTAAAGAAATCGGTAGTCTGGTATGCCGTCCTTTTAACTTTAATATGAGTACCTGTTATTTTAATGTTAGTCGAATACCTTATATGCCCTTCAGTAATAACAAAATAAGAGGATCTTGTAGACGAAAGACAATAGCATGACAATGGGCAGATAGGTGTAGCTTTGAAATCTCACCAATAAGAGAAAGGCCTAAAATGAAAATTGTTGCAGATATAACGGGACTGAAGAATTGTGGCACACGATAAAAAAACTGGGTGTCAATTTTCACAAAAAATAATGTTTTCTCTGTTGATTTTCAGGTAACTGATGCAGATATCAGTAAAGAGGCAACACCAGCTGAATATATCGAGAAAATACTCCCAATATTGTTAAAAAATGGAGTTGTTCATTTTCTTGGATACGGAAACCGACTTGGCTTTGATCCGTTACCTTCTGATCTTCAGGTTAGAAATCACAACATCCATTTTTATAGCTTTTAAAAGGCTTTTTTTTTTTTTTTTTTTTTCAAATAATAACTCTTAGAATTTTGTTGCAGAGACTAAGATGCAAATGTAACTATCATTCTTTGAAGTTTGTGCCCAAAATTCAAGAAACCGGTTCATTGTTGATTAGAAGGATAAGAAAATATGATGTCCCAAGAACCAAATTGGATAAGCAACTCCTAGGAAACTTCATCACGAGTCCTCAGTCAAATGGGACTGATATGGATAGAAGCCCAGTTAATTATATTGCTTTGCACTTGCGGTTTGAAGTCGACATGGTAGCCTACTCTCTATGTGAGTTTGGTGGTGGACAGCTCGAGAAAACCGAACTCGAAGCTTACCGGGAAGACCACTTTCCTTTGCTCATGCAACGATTGAAGATGTCAAAGTGAGTAAGTTCTGGGCGGGCTGAGCGGGTTGGGTAATGGGTCAAACAGGTTCATGTCAAAACGGGTATCTTTTTGGTACAAATGGACATGGGTTAGATTTATCAACAATTTTTATCCAAAAAGTTAAAACCTTTTCATAAATATTACCGTGTCAATATGATGGCGTGAGTTATATTATTTCAATGAGAATATAAAGTTTTGAATAAAGTTTAAGTAGAAGGTTTTATGCTTATTGACCCGTTTGAGATAAAACATAACCCGCATCCGCCATTCTTATGTAAATAGGTCAAAAGACAAAATCTCCCCGTTTTCTATTTGCGATGCCCTTTATTGATTTCTGGTGCCGAATAATGGTCCATGCAGTTGTTGTCAAGGGCAATTCGGGAAACTCATTAATGGTCATTACTGTCAATTGGGCATTTATTGGTTTCTAAGAAGTTTTTACCAAACTTATAGGGATACCAACCTATAAATACTGAAAAAATAAAAATATAGTAGAACAAACCAGGGAGGTATTACTGCAATTTCTCCTGAATTTTTACTGGTATATGTTTGTAGGCCTATTTCTGCAGAAGAACTAAGGAGTTCAGGAAGATGTCCATTAACACCTGAAGAAGCTGCACTCGTTCTTTCTGCTCTCGGTTTCACAAGTGATACATATATCTATCTTGCTGGATCCCAAATATATGGAGGAGAGTCAAGGATGCTGCCTTTGACTAATTTGTATCCTCGTCTGATCACAAAAGAGGATCTCCTCACCCCAAATGAACTTGCACCGTTTAAAAACTTTTCTTCTCAGGTAAATCCTCATTTTTGTCATCTTTTCAGGATAGATCATTGTTATAGTATATTAAATGAACCTTGGATCATGTCTTAATAAAATGTTTGGAACGTGTAAGAAAGTTTTGACTTTGGTTTGTAGCTAGCCGCACTGGACTTTATTGCCTGTGCCACTGCGGATGTATTTGCTTTAACGGATTCAGGCAGTCAGCTATCTTCACTAGTCTCCGGTTTCCGCACATATTATGGTGGTGGTCGAGCTCCAACACTAAGACCTAGCAAGATGAGATTAGCGGAAATCTTGTCAGAGAATCATACCATAAGTTGGAAAGACTTTGAGGCCAGAGTAACAAACATGATCACTGAAGCACAAACTGTACGACTGAGGGGTCGGGGCCGAAGCATTTATAAACAACCAAGATGCCATGAATGTATGTGCAGGTTCCAGTGAGAACATACTTTCCCATTTTTTGATTGAAATTCTTTTTGTACTTCTCGTTAAGGAGTAAATGATGTATAAACGATAACCAGTCGGAAAGCACAGAGGAACATTCTTTTACTGTATACATTTTAGAGAGATTATATAAATGTTATGCTCAAAATTAATTCCATAAATCTGAATAAACTTGGACAAAAAAATTTACATGAAATAAATGAAATTTAGAACAATAACCTATCATGCTCTCATGAAAAATAACACATCACAAACTTTCTTAGCATCCCCCCTTCTTAACTATAAGAGATTGTGATCAGCACAATCTCAATCTAGCAAAATGATAATACTACCCTTGCTGCCCGAAATGAATGTAAAACTTTCAGCCGCCAGAAAACTTCATGATGGTGGAAAGAACCGGTTAAGGTTAAAGGGAAGGGTGTAAAACTCCTCATTTCGACTATCATCTTTGAATGATCTAAACTTGGCCCACCATGGCATCCCTCTGTCTTTCGCGCTGTCTTTCAACTCGAGTGTGTTGTCAAGAAACACTGACACCATTAACGCCACCGTCGGGGAGGAGAAGAAGATAGTGTTGAGGAAATCATTGAACTACACGAAAAAAGATGTGAAAAAGACCCCACATTACACTTTCGGTTTTCTTATGTAACAAGACCTTGGAAATAGACATATAAAGACCAACTTACCCATTCGGCTTTTGTATGTGAAGGACCATGAAGAGCACCAGCTGTGTACTCCCTAAAGTACTCGGGAATAGACAAGCCAAGGAAGAAAGACACACCCACGATGAACAAGTTCCTCATCGAGTTCATATTTGTGAACTGCAAGAATGACAACCCAACAGAAGCTGGGAAATAAAACATAAAAAAGATTAATTTAGTCTTCATCTTTCACAGTGTTTTTAATCTTTGGAGATGGATTAGATGCTCACCCACAAGACCAAATAGCACACAGTATGCCGCGGCAAAAATTGGGAAAGGTATCGAAGCAAATAAAGCTCCAAATTTTCCTGGAGGTCATAAAAAAAAGATAAGTAATAAACATAAGGATAAAGAAATGTCTTATTTTGTTGTTGTTGTAGGATGTGTTGACTTACCTAATATCGCGAAAAAGATCATGAAACCAGCTGAGATTTGAATGACTCTTCTGCTACCTACACGAGTGCTTCCTAGAAGACCGACATTTTCTCTGTTTGTTTCATGAAGATTTATGTTTTAGTTCATGTCTAAAGTTTTTGTTATAAATAGTATTAGTCGAATATGAGAAACACTTACACAGAAACGGTTGAACCAGTTGCTGTTCCAAAGAGACCACTCAAAAGAATTCCGATTCCCTGCATGATGATAATAATTATATTAAAGTTCTGTTCGTGGTGGTCTAAGTATATGCAAGACCTTTTAGTTTACTACAAGATGTTTGATGGATTTTATGATGACCTGCCACCCGATGCCACGACTGAGAACATGAGCAGGAGGTGGTGTAGCGCTTGCTAACCGGGCTGCTGCTTTATATGCACCAGTTGACTGTTGTAAAACAAAAATTCGTCAATATCACCACTATATGAAGAACGAGAAAGAATGAGCCTCAAAGATTTATGCTTTTGTTGAATGCGTATATATCAAACAAGAAATTCACCTCAACAAGGGAGACTAAAACTGCAGCCATCATCCCGAAAGCATGTCCCGCATCAAAAGTTGGTGCACCCCATTGAAGCGGATATGGTATCTTTATCCTGCATAAAGAAGCATGTTACATTTCATTTCATCAAGAGCGCTCACTCAAATTTCTAAGATTAATGAATCGAATATCTAACCATGGTGCAGCAGATATTAGATCAGCTTTATCGGTTCTGCAGTGCATTTGAGTCTGTTCTGGATGGTGTTTATATGCACCACTAGCGGTTAATAAGTGTGCATACGCCCAGATAACCGCTATGGTCAAAAGAAGTGCAAACCGCTCCAATATGGGCAATTGCTTTGCCTGAAACTGTTTCAGGTACTGTTTTCCACCCAAAATTCAAAAACGGGAAGGTTAAATATTGTATTCCTTATAAATAGTTTTGAATTTGATCAACTGAAAAGACAATGGCAATACCTGAGAGAACAATACAAAAAGGAGTAGCATCGGTATGCCAAACTCCACGCATCGTCCAACCTATACACATATTGAATACAGGATTAAGGTTCCGTGTTAAAACATGATACTTGTTGACTTTGGAAGTCAAATATTTTTCTTTGCCACTTCAAAGTTGATGAAATGCAGAGTATTAGTTATTAAATAAAGTTTTCTATAGATATTGAAACTATTCTCATGGAAAAAAAAATATTTAGTTTTAGACATTTTCAACTGAGAATGCTTTGACTTATAAGGTCAAATATTGTCCATAAAAAAGTCTAACCATTTTTAAATTTGAAATGAGCACAGGTTGACTTTGGGAGTCAAATTATTTGCTTCAAAGTAATAAATAGGTTTATCAATCTTTAATAGAAGGGAATTAATGGTTTGCATAATTTTCAAATATAAAACAGATCAGTTTGACCTACAAAGTCAAACTAAGACTAATCAAGTATTCGTACCACAGGAAATCCTCTGTCAAAGAGACCGAAACCTGCCAATGCAATCACTGGAACCATTCCAACAGGGCTAAAGAATCTGAAATGAACGAAATTCTGTAAGCATTTATCAGATAAACATAAGCTGAGTAGAAACATTATTGCTCTATGAAAGTGAATTATTCACCTTGAACAGATAGCCCACAGCTGACTATACCCTAAGATAATCTGCACGCTCGATGCTACTATAAGTGCACCTTGTATAGCTCGCATTGTAGCAAGAAATCTCTGCAAGCGCAAACAAGCCATCATCAAACCTTGGGTTTTTAACATTTGAAAATACAAGTTTGTATCCTTTTTCCTCCTCTATTGAACTATGTTACATGATAACTCCGCTAAAAAAGACCGATAAGGTGAAAACTTTACTCGATGTAAAGAGACAAAAGGGCATACACAGGGAGTCCATTTATTTGTTGATCTGCTTTGACCATTACCATTTTTATTTAGTACGCCTAAATTATATGAAATCATCATATAAGAATCCAGAAAAATACTTAAATAAATGGAGCCAAAAAAACCAATAAAATTCAACACACGTAAGATACATAAGGACATATGAGGCCCACTGATGTTGCTTATGATCCCCTATTCTTGTATCCTTATGAATTGGCCATACAACAAATTTGGCACTGCTAACAAGTAATGGCTTTTAGTAGATGGGACTTACAAATTGCCCCTTAAAATGGAGATATGACTGTGCTCACAATATACAGTATACAAGATTACAAACATCAAAACCTATGTGTTGGTCCCGATATTTGGGTAAAACATGAATATGTTCAAGAAGTTAAAAAAACAACTTTTACACAAGACTCATGTAACACCATTCCTACTTTTCAATGTATCTAAATTATTGCCCACTACAACAAAAGTACAATAAAACATCATCATCAAGTTTATAGCTTTAGATTTACCATATGAGGTTCTCCAATAGCGGCAAGAGACGGGTCATGGATGATTGAGATAATAGGAACCATAAAAGCCCATGATCCACCAATCACAGCCGGTAATCTTGTTCCGAAAAGCGTTTGCAAATACGTATTAATCCCTTGAACAAAAAGCAATGTTTGCACTACCCTCACCTTATCACCCTGCACCATCAGGTATTACATGTTACAAAACCACATTTACACACAAGGTACAACTATTCAATGCAAGTTTGGACAAAAAAGACTTACAGAATTGCCACCCATCAAAGGAACAAGAAAAGTTGGAATCATAACAGCAGTCCCTAAAGACAATATGTAATGTTGAAACCCCAAAGCTATGGTTTCCCCTATTAACAAAAGCTCAAATTAGCATCATAAAGTACATAAATTTCATACATTTCATAAATTTTATAAAAAAGTTTAGAACTTTACATACCCCATGAGGGATTTGAGTCAATACAATACTCCAAACCCTGAAGCTGGTCAGTTGGAAGATGAGTAATATCTTCTGCTTTTGGAGCTTCAGCCATATCTTCCAACCAATACAAAGAATACCCTTTTCAATATCTGAAAAACCAAACACAACCCAACAAGATTCTTGAATCTTTATTACTCCAAATGTGTTTAAGAATCAAGATTGAATCCAAAACACAAATGGGTTCAAGATTCTTGTTCTTTTTCCTATCAGAAAAAAATAGAATAATGGGTTCTTTAAAGGTGAAAAAAAGACACAAATGGGTTCAAGATTCTTGGATTCTTGCTTGTTCAAAATGGGTCTTTTTGTGACAATGAGACAACACAACCAAAAAAAATGAAAAAAATTGGAAACTGGGTATGAACAAGAAAGCAAAAAAGAGAAAGAAAATGAGATAACCAATGAGATAAAAAAGGGTCAAAACAACAATGGTGAATATAACCCTAAAAAGCAAAAGTAAGTTTTAAGTGGTGAGTTGAGTTGAGTTGAGTTGCAGGTTCAGTTGAATGTGTTTGCTTTAAGTAGTGGATCCGTTAGTACTTGGTTTTTTTTATGACAAAAATGCCCCTCGAAAATACTTCCAAAGTTTTTATGTTACCGTTGGTTACTTCAGTCAGTATTTAATTTTATTTAATATGTTATTGCTTGATGCCATCCAACAAAATATTGCTCTTTTTGTTTATTTAAGGGTCATACTATTGCAACCCTCCCTACCCCCTAGCCCTGCCACCTTGTCCCCTTTTGTCCTCCCGCTTTTTCCAGTACAACACAGTTTTTTGTCAGTTTCTGTTCCGTATTTCTGACAGTTTTAAGCGTTTGGCTTATTAAACTTTATATTTACAGTTCCGCATTTTCAGATTTATAGCTTTTTGATATAAACAAAATTATAAAAAAAAAATAAAAAAAAAAAATAATAATAAAAAAAAAAATGGAGGGGGGGGTCTTAATAACCAAATTAATAACTCAACCCTCTTATTTAATTATTGTTTGTTACTTTCTGGTTCTGAAGATTTGGATTATTTAATTTGTTATGTTTTTATCATTAAACCTTACAATAAATAAACAAAATTACTTATTATGTTTTAAGTGTTTCATTTGTTTTCTTATTTAATATGTAACTTCTAATTCGCCGTGTTTTGTGTATCAATAAATTATAAGCTTGATACTTCCCTAAATGAATACTTGTTTAAGTACACCGACCTAGTGATATACATAATATGTAATAAAAATTATACATATATGCATTTACGATAGTAATATAAATAGGAAGATAGTTTTCCCTCGCAACATGTGAGAGGCGTTGATTTGAAGTTATTTTGGTACATACCGGAAAATATCATGTCAGGTTTAGTACATTTTGATATAATTATCCTAATAAATGAATAACAACATTTTCATTAATTGTCATGTTTAATAATTTATTTACTACTCCCTCCGTCTCATATTTATTGTCCATATTTCCTTTTATGGATGTCTCAAATTAATTGTCCACTTTCCATATTTAGTAAAAAAAAGAGAATATAATTGAGGAATATTCCATTTAAGTGGTTGAGATTTATAAGGGTCCCGCTTTTATTAAACTTGGTGATTCTTGTCCCCTGACAATAATTTTGAGACGGAGGGAGTAATTTGTAATACTAACTAGACTTCAATCTTTATATAGTTATACTAGCTTATAGACCCGTGGAATCACGGGGTTTTTAAAGGGTTTATGCATTAAAAATTTAAGTGTGTGAATAAAGTAAGAAATGAACAACAAACGTAAACGATATGAAATGTTCTTTTAACGAAATAATAAGTTATAAGTTAATGATAGTATAAACTAATATGTTTGTAAATATTTATGTAATTAACGTTCATTGCCTCGTGATCTCCAATTTTGATGGTCTTAAGAAGCAAATGTATGTACTGACCATTGTAACACTTCAACACAAGATCCATTGCGTCAACACCTAATAAGTTTAAAAAATATGTAAGTAAAAGAAGTTTGTGATTAATAATAAGTGTAAATATAAAAAATGGCATAAAACATGTCATACCGTTGATCATAGACCTTGAAGAACTTCTTTATAAACAACATTTGTAGTATTTTTTTATAGATTACCATCCACATCTGAAACAACAATCTTCAAAAAAAATTTCTCAACTTAGTTAAACCATTTCCTCACCTGGAAATGTCTTAAGCAAATATCATTTATGTTGTCGATCATTTCATTAGTCTTCTAACCATTTTAGACTCACAATTGAACCCTTGCTAACCCTTTTCTTTCATCTATAGAAACTAAAGTATCCACCGATTGAGATGGACATGAACTTGATCGTGTTGGTGCAAAAGATATATGTGTCGATTTTCTGTTGTAGTGTGACAAAACTTTGTCCATTTTCATTTCTTCTTCATCAACTCCACGATCTAGATTTTTACCATGTAAACACTATAAATCAAATATATTCTAAAATTTTAGTATAACCAACTGCACAATATAGTTTATAAACTCGTGCATACACATGTATTTTGCATTGAAATTAGGTTTTTTTATATTGAAATATTAACAGGTGTTTTTTTAAGACCTTTAAAATCCTAAAATATGAATGCCTCATAAGAAAAACAAAATTACTAATTCTATAACAAAAAACTACTTGAACTTGAATTTATGAAATCTCACCTATAAAGCTAATGTTTATCAATATTTGATTAAGTAGCCATTTATTAAGAATGAAAACCACCAATCTTTTAGAGTAGGATCCTAAATCTGAAATACACATGAATAATATTAAAATTTGGCAATTTATAAGATGTAAAATTTTAGAAATAAAACATGACTACTACACATGGGTAAACCTTTTTTGGAGTATGCATTGTCCGATTTGAAACATTCAATAGCATAGTACATGAATAATGTATAGAACTCAAACTACACAATATATGGCTATAAAAATATTTTCTTCACGACCTTGCTCGGCTTGTCTAAATAGTCCAAAAAAAGCAATGAAAAACTTGACCATTTGCTACTCCACACATTTGATTTCACAATCCATGTTTATCACCCTTTACCCAGCACCGAATGTCTCATACACATGCACGGTAACTATATCTCTCTATCTTGATCACATAGACCACATCACTACGTTTCTTATCCTGATGATACCAACAAAAAAAAAAAAAAAAAAAAAAAAAAAAAAAAAAAAAAAAGAAGCTAAATTAAAGATAATCATAAGTAGTTAACATATATACAAACACTCCAGTTGTCTATCTGCCTTATCAAGATGCATACATCAGATTTATAAGCAATCCCAAACACCCCCGAAAGATGCACATTGGTAATTAGGAACTTTGGATTGCACCTAAAAGCCGAATCAAGCCATTAGTCGAAATTGTCACCTTTAGTTTATGCTTTTATATAATATAATTTTATCTTAAATTTTACTTGCAACACATATGTTTCTCACATGTACAACATTATTTAATTATATGTGAGCTCTACTTATAGGTGGTCATTTCGACTTAGTGATTGGGTTTAAGTAATTACTTAAACCACATAGTAGAATTGGTCTTTTCGGCCAACTTACTTATAAATGGGTCAAATTGGGACATAAACTATCTCTAAAAACTTGTACAAAGTTCAAAATATTTGAAAGAAGTGTTCGGTGTGAACATGAGCCGACCATACCAAAACTACGCATTTTGACCCAAACCTTGACTTATAACTTAAGGCGCCGATTTCCATACTTCTACCACAAAGTCACACAAATAGATAAAATATGCACACAATAAATAATATGTTGGAACTTACAACCATGTGAGGCATGAACCTTCTATAACAACTCACATTACGACTGGTTATAGGCAAAATTTTGTGTTCTCGAACAGGGTCAAACCAACCTTAGAAGCATCAAGGGTCAATTCTTCAACCTCTATCCTACGCATTATCTTATGTGTATCATTAATTTCATCTTTTGGTCTTATCTTAAAAGTTGTTCCAACTTGTCTCTCCCTAGAGACTGACCCGTGAAAAGCATGGGTACATTGTTGAAGAAAATCAGTTGAGTCGCCACCGTCTGCATAATGACCGAGGATAGAAACGGGCCAAATAGGATGACCTCCACCAACTTGCTCAGCTAAAACTTTGGACATTTGTGTTACTTTGGCTAAGCCCAATCAACAATTCAGGGATGTGAGGCCACAGTAACATGGATAATGTATGCACCACTACTTCACCTATTTCTTCGGGTAAAGCATATGTTGAACCATCTAAATTATTTGGTGAAAGCATTTTTGTTGGTCCCCATAGTTCGAGTATACTTCAGGAGATGCTACTTGTCTAGTGAGTAAGTCAACTCGGTAAACACTCCGCATCGAAGTTAAAGCCCGTGCAAGTTCCACAACATACTTAACCTGCAAGTTCCACATCTGAATGCATAACAGTAACTGCCAGCATGCAATAAAGACATGTCACAACATATGCGCTAACAAAATCATCTTCAAATATTATGAGGTGTTTATAAATTCAATTTAACTTGACCCACTATAACAGTTACATAAACTATTCAAACGGACCAAATATCACGATCATGTTCATGACACATAATGAATTCACAAACTCGAATGTATTCAAATACCTAAACATCTCAGTAGTCATTTGTAGATTTAAATAAACTAATAGTTCATTATAAGCTAAAACCTAAACTGACCTAAACATGGCCCAAATTATTACGTGAGCTACTTTATAGTGGCTACATACCGAAAAGAAAACTAACAAAAGTGTTTATCTAAACCCAAACAAAACTATATGATCCCAACATCTCACTAATAGAGGAGCTCAAACAATAATTAGAGTAAAGTGATATGAGCTACACATCTATAAGAGTCTCAAGAAATGAAATATTGAGTAAAGAGTTTGTTCGGTATTAAATTGTTCGATATTACAAACGTGTTCCTTGTTTCATTACTCCGTCAATTTTCAAAGTTAAATAGGGGGCGCTCTTTAAGATACTACATAGGATGACTATATCTTTGATTCTTCTCCTAACGTTCCGGTGCGTTAAGCTGAAGTCTCCAATATCCATAATGACTGTAATTGGGTTGTCCCATAAAATCCTCTCCATCACTACATATCATGTTTCATCTTTTAAAAGACATTATCAAAAACAAATATGCATTAACTATATCAACATTACATAATGAAACATCATATTGAATATTAGCTAATGTTAATCGGTGTGTTGTCAGCTAATATCGATCCTACATTTCTTTCTTATTTGCAATAATACCCTCAACACAAGACTCGTCGGATGGACATCTATGAATTAATTTTGAATACATAAGAAAATATATAATTATATAACCACATTAGTTTGGATTGAAATTGTACCACCCAACAATCAAGACTACAACAGATACATTGGAATTTTAAAATACATATATTAAATAGTATACTCTTAGATTAGAATGCACCTAACAATCAAAGACTACAATTCTATCTGAGAATGATTGCCACCAACCGTAAAGTTATTTACCAATTATATAGAATATTCATCTTCTTAAGAAACGTTTTTTATAGTAACATCATAAAATAAAAAATAGAAAATGGATAAGAATTATTGACATTGATCCAAAACCTTTTAATCACCTTTCCAATATGCTTCTTATGACATTTAACTTGTAATTGTGCCAACAATGTTCTAAGATGAGAACATTTTAAAGATGGAATGAAGGTATTTGTTTTCCTGGTGTATCATGATTAGAATATTCAATAAATAATGATGTTAAATGTTAATGGTTGAATAATCTTGCAACAATATATATATACCTGATTATGCGCCGATGCACCTCCATAGGCAACAACAACTTTCACACCAATTTGATGATAATAACTTTTTAGCTTATTAAAAAATATGGCATAATAATGTTTGAAGTTAGAATATCAAATAAAAGACTTCTAATGACCTGATTGAATGCCTGATATGGTACACAATACAAAAGAATGGTATCATACAACCATATAACATATCTTGTTCATTGTATCCGTGTATGTTTTTTTCATTTCACCACAGACTTCCTTCTCATGCTACTTGAGGAACAAAATAACATACCTGATCAGCATGTGCATTTTTGATAATATATTAGAATAATGTTGAAGTTCTAATCAAATAAAAGTTAACAAAATGAAAAAAGCTTATGTAATGCCTTCATTAACTTTAGTTAAAGCTCTTAACATACTCGAGAAAATATTAATCACCAGATTGGATACTTTTGTTGAGTAGGACTATTTGCTTCTCAAACGATCTCACATTCGGCTCTTTATATCTGAATAAACAAACGAACATTTCATCAAACACCTCGTGTGTATGCAGTTGGCTACGAATACAAATTATATGTTTACCACAAATCAAACATTAAAAACAATTACATGCTTTTGAGACTTTAACTCAATCAGTAGTGATATAAACACAAACCGAAACAACTACCTGATTGATTGTTGAAGAACATAAATTCGATTTGCTCAACTCATCTCGTGTTCTGCACTTTTGGCCTACATAAAAAATAATGACACAACCATACTTGAATCATGAAGAAATGAAGCAGCTACACAGTTCTCAAACAACCACATCAATTATTTTATCATATTTATGAAAACAAATTCATACAAATAGACTACCATAAATTCATAAACGCAGTTTTTCAAAAAAAAGAAAAAAAAAAGGTTTTGATATGAAAATATGTAATTCGTAGTTACTCAAATCATATAAATAAAATCGATCGATACTAATATCAGATAGGAAAAAACTTAAACAAAAAATAAATCAATTTATAACGGATAGATACAAAATATAAGTAACCAAATACGAAAGAAACTTACAAATTATGCAGAGGAGTCGAGATATAATAAAAAAAAATATTAACTTATGTTTGGGATAGTGTTAATGGTTAATGATCTTGGATGATGTTGGTGCATTGATTTGCAATTGTATATGTGTTTTTTGAATCGGAGAGGAAGATAAAATGGTTAGTGGTGATTTTGAATGGAAGAGAACAAACTGTTGATGTGGTATTAATTGCGGTGTTAATGATTTAACAAAAATACAGTAGTGTATGAAGTAAGCTTTGGTGGAGAATTGAATGTAATTAATGAGTTACAAAAATAGAATGAAAAAGCTTTGGTGTTGTACGCAATAAATTATCAGCCAATCATAATCATTACACATCAGCACATTAATTTCATTTGCTGCTTCAAGAGGTGGTACAAAACTCTTGTTTATTGTATTAGATAGATTCAATGTAACAATTGATCATCTTAGTAATATAATTGGTAACAAATTAATGTCTTAATTCCACATTTTGACCAATCAGAAAAATTCTGGTAAAAGTAAGAAAGGGTATATATCGGTTTTTATTTACATTTTAAAAAATTGTGTCACACACAATTAACATTTGTTATAGGAATAGAGACTAAATAGTTTATAAAATGTAAAGTGTTATTCCAAGCAATACTCTTGGTAACCCAACAAGGGTATGAGTTGCATACTTCATCGTCTATATCTTATGGATATGGTATAGGTGGGGGGATTTTCGGATAAATCTTAGGCATGGTCTTTATCATTGTCGAAGTCCTTTCAACATTATTGTACATGTCTTTCTTATAGGTATAAATATAAATTTATTGCCGTTAAAAAAAATAATAAATAAATAAATAAATAAATAACTTGTGAGTTGCGGGAATGGATGTCACCTCAGTGGGAATGGAGAAACGTTAAGTGAATGAGAAGGAACGTGCAACATTGGTTAAAAACATGAGAAGTAAAATGTTAAATGGTGACGTGGAGATAATGTGATGAGAAAAAACTCATTGCCACACGCTTCACATTGATGAAGGCATTTAGCATAATGAGGAGGTCACATGTTCACTAATTATGTTCTTCATGTTCTTTTTTTATGTTGTTTACATGATTTTCTTTTCACATGTTAATTGTGAAACCAGTTAATGTAAGATCGCTAGCTGTCAGCTTTTTTATCTTTAAAATTTAACGTAAATAATCTCGCACATATTAATCGTGTGATCGGTCGTGATGAGACCACCCGGTTGGTTTCCCCATTTTAAATTTTTTATGAAAGGTATGTGCGTTACTCTTGTACTCTTGCCAACTAAAGTTTCATAAGGCATGCAAAGATTTCCTTATTTTACCGAAAGCAAACTTGTAGTCGGTCAATGTACATACAGTGCAAGTCAAACTTGTAGTCAAAGTTATAGAAGGTGTCTGTAGACTTTTTTTACTTTATACGAGTGGATAATGCAGTAATAATCTTAATACTGCCCACTTCTAAATTTTAAAACAGTGTTCATGGTAGTGAGTATTGACTGCATAGGAGGTACTATAATGAGTAATTAGGGGGTACTATAATGAGTAATGACGAGTATATATGGTCGTGACAACGGTGGGAATTTAACTTAACCAGAGGCGGATCTATGGGGTTTTCATAGATTTATAGAAATTCAATTGATTTTTGCTGCATAGTGTAAATTTGCGTTTGAAATTCTGATTTATCTTAAATAAACATGGACTTGAAATTTTGTGTCACGCAAATACATGTCATTTTCATTTAATCCACAAGTATATTAAAAAAATACATGTTCTTATAGCTCTAAGACTAAAATACGCCGTTCGTCACTAATCTTGTACACACGCATCACGTTGAACCAAACCTAGGCGTTTTCATCGCTGGAGGTCCAAAACAAAGGTTTTTAATGCCAAACAGGTCCCTTGGCCACTAATGCCAAAGTCAATGTCTGATTTTTGTTATGTAGTCGATGGTATTTTAGTCCATACACATTTATACTTTGTCTTCAAGAGTATGAACCCAAATCTGAAAAGATTAAGAATTCTTATTAATCTGTCTTTTATACTTTTATCTAGACAACACATGCATGTCAATGTGTCATTAGCCTAGTGAGCCGCATTTTCAATCTGATAAGATAAAGAATTCTTATTTCCCTTGTACATTTTCTTATTGAACTCGCTTTGTGATCTGTATTTGCTTTAAAATGTACAAAATTGGATTTCAATTGACCGTAGTTTGCTGTTTTTGTTTGTTGTTTTCGTTTGGATCTTTGGAGACGTCAGTTTTGTTAACCTGATAGTAGTTTGTTTACATCTTTTCTGTGCGAGTTAAGTGCAAATGGGATACCAGTTTTGTTTCAGCCTTTCATGTCTCATTTTTTTTAATACCTATTATTCTTTTATGCTTATGGGCTTATATTTGTAATGTTAAAGTATCTATTTGTATTGAAGGGTTACCATCTCTGTCACATGAAAAGAAAGAAAAAACAACTATACGAAAAAAGAAAAAACTAATAATATTTTATGTAAGTTCAGTTGCTTCAGATGGTTAAAACTTATGTTAAGTACTTAAAAAGATTACATAAGTAATATCAACAATCACCAACTTCACCATAACCATGACGACACACTTGTTCACATAATAGTAGCTACAAAAATGCTCCGAGGGAGGTCTTGATAGCGTGTTCTGCAACTATGAAATTTGTCTTCTCAGATGGGTGAATTGAATCCCAAAACACATACTTATTTGCTATGTTACATGTGAACGGGTTTAATTTGTTGCACATGTAACTCATCTCATATCTTCCCGTTGCACAGCATCCTCTCTCTCCAACTTCAAACCCTGCAAGCCACAACATCAATCAGCAATGACGCGAGGAAAGTTTGTACTTTGAAGTTGGGCTAGTCACACACAGCAGATAAAAAATAATATCCGAAAAAGAGTCAACTTTGTTCATAAGCTAATAAGCTGCTGATTGTCCAAAACTGGGTATTTTAATTGTTAAGTTATAGCCAATCATAACCGAAATCAATTGATCCAAACATAAAGATTTATAATTAAATTACACTAATCAAATCATCCATTTCTTATGGCACAATCAAGTATTCATTAAACGTCTGTCAAAACAACATTAGAAACTTACCAAAAGATCTCGGATTTTTAATGATATCCGAGAGAATGTTATATATGTATGAGTACACCAATCGTATGCCACCCAACTCCTGGTTCAGCTTCAAGACTACTTGTTGTAACTTCAGGTTGAACTCTCGAGCCACACGATTGTATCTTTGTATAAATTGGATTTCAATTAAAAGAATCAAAATTGAAAGACAAAGTATAAATGTGTATGGACTAAAATACCTTCGACTAAATAACAAAAATCAGACATTGACTTTGGCATTAGTGATCAAGGGACTTGTTTGGCATTTAAAACCCATGTTTTGGACATCCAGCGATGAAAACGCCTAGGTTTGGTTCAACGTGATGCGTGTGTACAAGATTAGGGACGAACGGTTTATAGTTGTAATGAAATCCTAACTTTTAGTTCATTCTTTTTTTCATTTATACTTGTCAAAAAGATATTAGTGCATCTGTAACTTAAAGTCCTGAGTCCATCCCTCAACTCGACGTATCTTAACTAGAGAGCTAAAACTTCATAGTTTTATATTACGTAACAGAAAGTTTATTTAACTTATACGGAGTAGTAATTTATTTTCTTTCCGTACAATTGATATGGAATCATACGTATTTGTTATTGATTTAATATTATAAAATCAATGCATTGTACCATAAGTAATTGATTCTTGTGTGTTTTTACCTATATTTTATGTTCAGCTTTTAGTTAACTTGAAATACTCATTTTTTAGTTGTATGATCACTTTAATAAATTTAAAAAAAGTATAATCCGAGTAAGTGACAACGTGGAAGGATACATATTTAACTATGGGCGTTAAGATTTTAATTTATCACTATTTTAGTAGATAATATAAACTTTTGAGCAACTTTTATAATGATATAAGTGTTGATTAATTTATGTGTATCACTTTTTGATTTTACAATATATTTTCTTCGTTTAATTACTTTCCTACGTTGTTTGTATCATAAATTCTAAATTAATGTTATTATTGTGATAAAATTTCTAACCAATGATTCATCCAGGGACAGACCTACATAGATGCCGGATGTAGCACGTGGCATACTTGTTTTGGGTCATGAAGTGTATTTTTTTAAAAACACTGTCATATTTTTATGTGAAACCTCCGATATTTGTGGTATTTTCTTTATATTCGTGCAATTTTAGCTTAGCTAAAAAAAATTTATGATGCGAAGTTTTGTACCTATGATAAAACAAAAAAATGTGCAACACCCTCTTGAAAATCTTAGCACCGTCCCTGAATACATAATCGTGGTCTTAAATTGGTGAAAATTAGCTATAAAAATACTCAAGGGTTGATATAATGTACTATGTAGAAATTTATTTAGAATGTTAGTTGAAATAAGTCAATAACTATCGATAGAAATAGGGTTAATAACTTTTTAAAGCACTATACTTGTCAAGAATGGCAGTTCTGCGTAGCGAACTAAAAAAACTAACTATTTTAGACATTAAAGTTGACATTTTTGTCTTTCTGTAAGTATTATGACCATATTATGACCATTTTACCCTTTCTAAATTTTTTTCGAAATACTTTTTTTTTCGAAATTTTTTTTCCAAAATTTTTTTTTCGAAATACTTTTTTTTGAAATTTCTTAAATTTTTTTTGAATCTTTTTTTTTTTTTTTTTTGAAATATTTTTCGAAGGGTAAAATGGTCATAATACTTAAAGAAAAACAAAAATGTCAACTTTAATGTCTAAAAGAGTTATTTTTTTAGTTCACTACGTAAAATTGCTATTTTTGAAAAACATAGTGCTTTAAAAAGTTATTAACCCATAAAAATAATATGTACTAGCTCATTTGTACCAATAGATGCCAACACAAAATTACACTATGTAGATTGGGCTAAAAGTAGAAAAGAGTAACGTCTATATTTTGGAACAACACAAAAGACAAGTGAAGATATATCTTCAGGTGCCCCGCAACTGCAATATACAGTGGTACCGTCACTATATATATTTGTTTATAAACATGCATTTAAGTTTTTGCCATCAACCATAGGCTTAAATGAAATAACCTATCAATAAATTTTCTTTTGAAAATGACATATACTTATGCATACTTTGACTATTTATTTAGTTCACTATTTATGTATTTATGTATGCAACACCTATATTTTTATTGCGTCAACTTTTATATTGAAGCACGAAGCTATGTGAACTTTTAAAACGACATTTGTTTGCATAACTATGGATTTTATCAAATGTATTTGGCTTAGCAGTATGTGAGTGACCGATTCATAAAGAGATTGCAGCTAAGTCTCGTTCGATGCATGTGAGTTGTTGCATGTGTGAAGTTTTAGATAGTTTAAGTATGTGAACAATTTACTCAACGTCTTTGGTTTAGTGGTATGTGAGTTGTCCACCAACCTAGAAGTTGTTGGTTCAAGCCTCGCTGAAGGTATTTATGATATATATTGTGAGATAGGTGGTATAAAGTGTGAAAAAATTTGCCGTTCAAAAAAAAGTATGTGAACAATTTGTGTTTGTAAAAACGATTGTTTGAACTTTATATTTCCTTCAACGTCCATGGTCAATTTACTTCATTATTTCTATCTTTATCACCAAGCCAATAATTAGGGCATATGTGTGCATGTTAAGTTGCAATAAGATTTAAACCAAAAAAAAAAAAAAAAAAAGTTGCAATAAAATTATTGAGGAATCAAAGTTTGAACATTTCCAAAACCTGAACACTATTTCTGCAAATTCAAGCATACTTTGACTTAAGCAGAAAGGATCAGCATAGTAACACAAAGAAGCAGTGGTGGATACCCAAGTTAGAAAGTAGAACTTTAGAAAACAAATGAGTATGATGAAAGTTGAAGGATAAAGGTTAAACATGCATAATAAGATTGATCTAAATAATTAGTTTGCTTTCTTAGCTTTGACTAAAGTGTATTTATGTAAAAAGAAAACAAATTTTATTAACACAAACTCAATTAGTTTATTGTATGCTTTATGTGTCACATGCGAGTTATGGCTTTTTTTATACAGGTTTTTATAAGCAAACTCGTACACGTCTCAAATTTGTTAGGACCACATAACCAGAACATAATTCAATTAGTTGCATTTACGAAAAATTAAAAATAAGTGTAAATGATTGAAAAAATATTATATTTGTCACTATTTGTTTTTGTGGGTAGGGAACAAATTTTTTTTGCTTTTGTGGGTACTTTTCTTTCAAATTCATCATTTTTAGGGTATTATGTGACATTTTTACCCTTCGAGAAAAAAAAATTTCTATTAGCTAATAGGGGCAAAAATGTCCAAAAATTTCGCAAAATACCCAAGAAATGATGAATTTGAAAGAAAAGTACCCACAAAAGCAAAAAAAGTTGTTCGCTACCCACAAAAGTAAATTATGGCAAGTATGATACTTTTTTCAATCACCCTAAAAATAAAATGAGGAACACTGTTTTTTTAGACCATGTGCGTTTAAGAAAAATTGAAGTTTTTTACAAATATTAACATTATGCGGCAAAATTTCATGGGTGCTACGTGACCCCGAGACTAGGAGTTTACATTGACCGGTTTTGATCTAACCGAAACCGGTTTTGGTCAACAGTCAAAAAGAAGGTTTGGCCAAAAATCGGTTACGGTTCGGTTTGGATTTAGAGGGGCAAACTCAAACCGGTGGTAATCGGTTCGGGCCGGTTTATAACTATTTTTTTTAAAAACCGGTTGAATCCATCTATTCATTTTTTTGGTGAGCACAATAATGGCTTGAAAAAACCGGTTGAAAAAAACGAACCGGTTCCAAAGGTCGATTCCCTAAACTGGTTGGAAACTGCTGGTTTTTGCCAAAACCGAACCGGTTTTGGTCAAAAACCGGAGTTGACCGGTTTCTGGTTCTTTTTTTTCGGTTTTGAGTTTTTTGTACACGCGTACCCGAGACTCACCCTAGTTTCGTTTCTGGATATAGATGACCCAAGAAGTCAATATCATCGTCTAAACGAAAGTGCGAACCCAAAATATAAATCCAAAAAGTGGAACACACAGTGTGAAAGGATGAGAGCATCACATGTACATAACTAAACCTACTTTCGCTTTTCATTTGCTTTGTTATCTTATTCTATTAGCCTACAAATGTACATGGAATCATAACAATATCTTAATGATGGAAAGAAGACAAAATTCATAAGATTCAAGCTTTTGGACTCTATAAATGAAAATAGTGGTCCATACCATCATGAATAAAACAATCAACTTTCCCTAAAAACCTCTCAATCTATTGTATACCTCATTGTTATATGCTAATTAGTTGACTGATAAACAAGCTTAAAAGTTATGTAGAAAGTAAGTATATTTTAACTTTTGGTTTGAGAGAATACTTGGCCATCTACAAGAAGTAATCCATTTTGCAGATTTTTAAACGCGTTTCGCCATGATTATTGCCTGCAAAGCTCATTAAACAGTAAAGATCAAAACCATATAACCAAAAGTTGCAAAGACAATTTCAATATTTTAGCATTGGTGTAATTTGATTTATACAAGTATTTGACACTTGAGGACCACAATCAACGACACCGTAACTTCTGGTAATAATTTTGGAATAGGTAATTCCACTATGAAAGTGTTCCACAAAAATGGGTTCTTTTTAAAGCCATGTTAATTACTTTTAGCATACTTGTACAGATTACATAGGCATATGATGAGTAGTGAGTACTATGTAAAAACCACAAAATTGAACTTGCACAAATCATGGAGCATATGTGCTCTAATAGCGAAACTTACCTGTTTGGCCCTGTAGATGAGGGTTTTTCTTGCAGAGGATCACTTTATCTGACATTACCTATTTGACCTCCTTGTTAGCTACGTCCGAGCAGAGAAGTAAAAAACATACACGTGTTCGGCCTACATTTAACGCAAGTCAAAATAAAATACAACCATTATCCACATCATCATTTCGCTGCCTAAAAGCATTGATTACTTACAAAACGGGCAAAAATAAAACCCTACCTTATGCCATGTCACCCAATTCGCTTAAGATGAAAACTTACCAAAATCACCTTACACTTTATAATATTTACAACTTTTTTATATAACAAACTTTATTCGTCAAATATTTAGCAAATATATAGCGAATTAGTAAATAAAAAAATACCGTTGCGAAAAGCTCTAGATTACGAACAAAATGAGCCAAATATTGATATGCTTTTGGGGTAAGTACGATTTTATAAAATATGTTGAAGTTTTATATTGATATACTTTTGAGGTAAGTACGATTTATAAAAAATGTTAGAAGTTATATATATATAACTTCAACATTTTTTTATAAAATCGTACGTACGTCAAAAGCATATCAATATTTGGCTCGTTATGTTCGTAATTTAAAGCTCTTCGCAACGCTATTTTTTATGAACCAATTCGCTATATATTTGCTAAATATTTAACGAATAAAGTTTGTTATATAAAAAAGTTGCAAATATTATAAAGAGTAGGATGATTTTTGTAAGTTTTCATTTTCAAATTCAACGAAATTGTATTTGTTGCCTATCTTAAGCGAGTGACATGGCATAAGATAGGGTTTTATTTTGGCCGTGTTTTGTAAGTAATCGCCGCCTAGGCAGTGAAATGGTGATCTGGATAATAGTTGTATTATTTTGATTTGCGTTAAATGTGGACCGAACACGTATATGTTTTTTACTTCTTTGCTTAAAAGCAGCGAACGAAGAGGCCAAATATGTAATGTCAGATAAAGTGGTCCTCTGCAATAAAAGTCGGGCCAAACATGTAATTTTCACGCTCTAATAAGCTAACATTTTGCACACTTGTAACAAAAGTTCTATGTGATTAGGCTGCCCCCAGTAAGGACCCCCCAATCCCCCTCATTTTTCTGCCACGTCAGCTTTCTCTCTCCAGCGACCTTCAGGCGATTAGGTGCTCCAGCAAGGGCGACCAAGTTCATTTAAAAAAAAAAAAAAACATTTTTAACACAAAATAAAATTTCATTAAATAATTAAAACGTTACATAAATAAAAACGATAAGAAATAAAAACAATAATATATTAAATATAAAAACGATACGAAATACATAAATCTAATCTGAATGCTCCCCGCATGCAGAGTCATACGAGGGAGTACGAGAACCGGCAAATCCCTCGAAGCGAGCCAAATCTTCCTCGTCTAGCAGAGGTTCCCCCAGTAGCTCGAAGTTGGTAGTCGAAGTTGATGCACCTACACCAACGTTTTTGTTCTCCCGATAGCTCCAATTGATTTTGGTGATGACGTTGTCCATTATCTTCTGAACACACCGCCACAACTTGTCAGCAACCTCACGATCTTTGCGGGCTTGATCTTTCAAAATTTTGTCGATCACAACTTTTCGTTCAGGCGTAATGTCGTTGCAACTCTTGTAGTTTTCTCTCATCTGTTGCTTCTCCGCCTTCGCCTGGTCAAACAATTCGATGACGCTTATAATAGTGTTTTTTCGAGCCTCATCGTCGTTATTGCATTGATTTTGACGTACACTTTCATATCTTCAACGGAATGAGGGAGACGGCAAGCCATATTAAATCTTGTGTTGAGAAGTATTTTGAGTTTGAATTGTGTGAAATAGATTTGTGGATTGAAGTGTGTTTGTATTGTGTATTTATAAAGGTTAATTTTTTTTTTTTCTTTTTTTTTAAACCGTTGCATTTAAATGGTAATTTTTCGAAATAAAAGCTTTATAACTCGATCGGCCTCGCGACCAACTGGACCAAATGTTTGGGCGATCGATATGAACCACAACAAGGGATCGATTAGGAAATCGATCGACTAGGCCCTCGATCGACTCCCAATCGCCTTATTGCATGCAACCTTATGAAGGACAGAGTTAGGCTACTAGCCAATGGTGGGAGTGTGGGACCTAGTATTCCTTTTGCCTTTTATATCCTAAATTCAACATTCTTAAACTACTCGGCACATGCGCGAGTAGTGCTAGGTGAGTAGGAAGTCACACGCGAGTAGCCTTGGCCAAAGTAGGAAGTTACGCGCGAGGTTCAAAAATCAAGAGCAAACTCGGTGGCCAAGTCACCTATGTTAATTGGAAAAAACGTGGGCCCTTAACATTTGTATCCGTTTATATTTATATGTAAAAAAAAAAATAAAAAAAAAATAATAATAAAAAAAATTTATATAAATACTCATTTTCTTCCCTATTTATCAAACACAACTTCACTATTCTATACTCCTCTCAGCTCTTTTTACCAAACTCTCTCAAGAAAACACGATTAACACTCCACCAACATATATCTTCCCGTTTTTTCCAACAGATGAGGAACCGGTTGAGGTAGCAATTGAGGAACTGGTTGAGGTAGCAATTGAGAAACCGGTTGTGGAACAAGAAGAAAATCCGTATCTCGAAGATGAAGAAGCTTTGAGAGAAATGGAAGAACAACAAGCACGGGAGGAAGCTGCTCGTAGGGGGCAGGAAGCAAGGGAAGAAAAAGAGCATAGGGATGACTTGTTTAACACTTTGGAACGAGAGTCAGAAAAGAGCAGGTTTGCGAATTGGTCTCCTTACGATGATAGTTATCACTCAGATAACTCTAAAACTTGGGGTCACGTAGATTAACTTTACGTGTTTTAATCTATGTGTTTTATTTTCTGTATCGCGATACGGTGAAATGTTTTAATTTCCTAGGTTTGTGTTTTTAATATTCGAAGTTTATGTACTATTTTTAATATTCGAAGTTATGTAATGTTTTAATATCCTATGTTTGCGTTTTTTTTTTATTTCGTACATTTACGTTTATAATTTTGTACGTTTACGTTTTAAATTTTGTTAGTAATAAAAAAAATGGAAGTTAAGGTGACTATAGAGGTGCCCTTGACCACAAATAGGTGAGTGGGTGTGAGGGGAAGTGAGAGGAGAGAGAAAGTTGAGTTGGCGCTGAGATGTAAGGTGAAAATTTCACTACCTTGTCTTTTAGCATTAAGAGCATGCGGTGTCCCGAGGCATAGGACTTGCATTATCCTATGGCATGGACCTACAACTCAACCACGACAACCCCTTGAGTTACAGGGGTTTGCGTTATACCCACTAGCCAAGCAATGGTCATTTTCTTTTCTTTTCTTTGTTATATTTGTATTTTATTAGATTATATGTTGACCAAGGTGTCTTATAACTTGAGTGATTGATAAGGGATTTTTTTAGTTAAATTATAGGTTTTGAGTTATAAGGAAAAAGCTGATGTGACAACATTTTTTGCTATAATGTGAGCCTATGTGTCTACCACATTTAACCCATTAAGGTTCATGCTCATTAATTATCAAAATGTGCATATTCGACCCATTAAGGATTAAATGTAAAGGTTGTTACCAAAATTTATACCTTGTGTTCATTTTAAGCATCAACATTGTTTAAGGGTATATTGGTACTGTAATTGACTAATGGTTAGTCTATAGGATCATACTTAATGTAAAACCTGAAAATCTAAAACATAGATAAGGACTAAAATACCCTTGAAATCAAAAAGTATAAAATACGTAAAATACGTTTATAATCATTTAACGAAATTAAAACCTAACTTACGAACAAGAAAAACTAAATGAATGTGTGTACGTGATCGATTTTGGTACGACGAAAGATTTAAACGTTTCGCTAATATGTTGGGCCTCGTTTTCATTAACGGTGAACCACTTGGGCTGAGTATTTTGTCTCGTTTGGATCAAGGGAGCCGAGAGCCAAGAAGGCCATTTGGGCCGTGGGTTTTATGTGCTTGGTTGGACCAAGCCGAAACCCAACCCCCCTCCTCAAAGCCCTAAACTAAAAATGTTACCACCTATAAATATAATACATTTACATGAAATTGAAACCCTAGTTTTGTTGCCTCTCTCTTTCTTTTTCTCCATTCGGCCGAACCCTAGTTTTTGTGGTGTCGAGATTTTGCTTCAACCAAGCTAAGGTATAACAATGTTTATTCGTCTTCTTTCGTTACACCTTACGTTAATGTTTATTGTAACTTGTTTGTTTTGTCGAATTGTGTTTTTCTTTTTGTGGCCGAGCCGTGTGAAACCAACAAAGACAAACCGTAATGATTTGAACCTCATAATTATTAAAGAACATGTTATTTAATACGTATTATTAAATCGGATCATAGATATATGTTGAGCCATAGGACCGAACCATATGTATATAAGAACCGAACCATGTATATGTTTCGGCTAAGATAAAAACATGACAACTTGAATATGTAAAGTACGTAGGTGAGCTAGAGTTTGCGTAAAACCTATTAGCCGAACCCTATACATGTAAACCGAACCATATAAAAGTTTTGAACATGTATTAAACGAGTAAAGATCATGTAAACCTAAACCCTAGTTTGAAGTGTGAACCGAATAATGCAAGCCGAACCATAAATGGTTTGTGAACCGTGTCTCATATGCGTGTGTTTTATAATTCAAGTGAGTTTGTGGATATGTAAACGTAGTACGTGGTCGTATCTAGTCTAAACTATTGTGCATGTGTGTGTAGATGTGTAATTAATCCGAGTAATAAGTAACTTGTGTGTCACATAAAATCATAAACGTGCATGGGAATAAAGGTTGACGTATAACATGTATATAAGTAACGTATGGTTAAGACATGAAGGTGTTGGTTAAGTAGCGAGTCATTAAAAGACGTAACATGAAAAGTAAATGCATATTAATATGATATTAAAAGAAGGAGAAAACCCTAGAACATAATGAGAGTCGATTAGGGTTTGAAGCTAAGAGTGTTAATTCGTTATTTCATGTGTGAGTTATGACGTTTAAACTATTTTCACATTTAACCCTAAACTTTAATAAATGACATAATGAACCCTAATCTACGATATTAATTATAAAACATTTAAGTCTCATTTAATCATAAAAACCCTAAAGTATGAAGATCACTGAATACACTAAGTATAAACACCGAATATTAAAAGATCATTTCGACGATTATGGAATCATAAATAACATGGACGACCGTTAATGTGTATAGGTTTTGAGAAGAAGGAGTAATCCTTTGCTTTCCGTATTTCTGCTTTTCGATCATTTGCTTTGGAATAAGGTACATATATTCTGACCTTTTCAGTAAAGGTTCCTTTTAACGTTTTCTTTCGTTAGCTTTTATATTAGGGTTTCCTAAGCCTTTGCTATGAACCCCATTCTGATTTGTTTGAGCTGTTGCTTATCTGAACTCTGATTTTTGAATTATGAAACATCTGATTTTGAACTATATGATATGAAAACTCTGATTTTGAAAATATGAATAACCTTCTGATAAAATATGATCTGTGTCAGTTTTGACATTCTGATTTGACCTAAGATAGTTTGACACCCGAGCAAAATATTTCACTAGTCATGGGGGTTCCATGTCCGTATCAGTGATGCACCTCTGATATGACTCTAGGGCAGTAGAGTGATGTTCTGCCACGTTCCTGGATGGTGGAGCATATTTTGTATATGTAGGAAGGGGCGTATGGATGCATCCTAGATCAGTTATCTGTTATATGTTATATGTTATCTGATGATTGATGCTGCGTGCATGCACGTCCTTCATAACTCTGGTAGGTCTCCCCTACAAATGTTGCCTTACGAGAAATGTTGCCTTATGAGAATATGATTATGATCTGATATTTGTTTCTGGGCTCGTGGTGGTTAACTATAAACTTTATTTGAAAATTCTGATTTACACTTTGAAAATGATTATGATTTTGCTATCTTTCGTTTACTATATTTCATATTCGATATCGTTTAGTATTCGCTTTGCTTTCATATCTGTTCACTGGGCTTTTGAAGCTCAGCCGCATTTTCTTTTCTTCCGCGGCAGGTATCTAAGCATTGGAAGCTGGGTTTTGCTTTGGGATGAGTGCTGAGTGGACTTACCTTAGAGATATTTAGCTTTGATCTTATGATGCCATTTAAGACTTTACTATTTCAGATATTTTATTGGTGTTTATTTTCCGCTGGGACCTATGTATTGAAGTCATGTTGACTTGAATTATTTCAGTATTTATGCTAAGACTTCTTTTGGATATTTATGTTTGCTTTGATATGACACCATTATTTGTGATTCCTTTACCCTTGTCGGGTCGGGGCGTTACAATTTATGGTATCAGAGCCCAGGTTTACGACTTGTAGTCAGGACCTGTGACATAAGAACCCTAGGTTTTGAGACCCTTAGAGCTTAGGCTTTGACCTGTGAGGATTGGGTAGACTTTAGGTTTCCCTTCTGCGAACTTCCATTTCGTATCTCACCTTTGTTCATTTTGCTAATCGTTTGAATATCGTTCAGATGGTTCAAACTCGTACTAACGGTAGCGCGGATGGAGACGATGATATTCCTAGCTTGGATGCTGCGGTTGCCAATGCACTCAACACTCTTTTCCCTGGTCTTACTACACCAGAGGTGATGACACAGGTGATCAACAACATTCGGAATCAGAATGGTCCTTCGGGAAGTGGTGGAGGTAATCAACCCATCGGCATTCACACTTGGCTCGAGCGTTTCGGTAAGCTCAAGCCTCTTTCTTTTAGCACTGCTGCTACTCCCACTGAGGCCGAGGACTGGATCACTCATATTGAGAAGCTGTTTGAAGTACTGGGTTGTGGAGATGAATTTAAGACCCGTTTGGCTGCATTCAAGTTGGAAGTTGATGCTTTGAATTGGTGGAAGGCATTGAAACAGGCAAGAGGAGGAGATGCTTTTGCTGTTACTTGTACTTGGACTGAGTTTCGGACTATCTTCTATAACCGTTACTTCCCTGATGCTGGACAGCAAAGGTATGAGAGGGATTATCAGGCAATCTACCAGTTTGATCATGAGAACTCCAATGAGTAGATTTATGAGGCTAGTAAGTTTTGTGGGAACGATTGCTGGAGATGGTAGGCGCCAAGCTAAGCACTTCAAGTGGGGATTGAAGAAGTGGGTATTGGACCGACTGCTTAACACTGAGTATGAGGATGTGTCGGCCTGCAATGACGCAGCTCGTAACATTGAGATCTTTCATGAGGGTTCGGGTTCCAACAAGCGTAATCGCGATGGTGATCGGATTCAAGGTAGGACTCAAAGTAATGATTATAAGGGAAATTCTGGCAGGAGTTATGATTCGAGGGGTCAAGTGGATAGGAGTTATGATCAGCGGGGTCAGTCAGGAAGGAATGTGGACTCTAGGCGCCCTGAGGCGAGGAGTCAGGATAGCAGAGCTGCTGGTAAGAATGGAAATGATCGTCAGAATCAAGGTAACAATAACCAGCGTTACAACAAGGATCAGTCGGCTCGAGGATCAAATCAGGGTCGTGCTTCAGGATCTTCTGGTCAGCAAAGGACAGCTGAAGTTTTGCCTCCCCCACCTATCTATACTACTTGTGGAAAGGCTCATCCGGGACCGTGTTTTAAGGCCACTGGTGGATGTTTCTCTTGTGGTTCCACTACTCACAAGATCAAGGATTGCCCTAAGAGGAACCCGGTGATTCCTGGAAACTACATCAAGCCGCCACGTACTACTGGACGTGTTTATGCTACTACTCGAAATCAGGCGGAGCGCACTTTAGGTACCATTACGGGCACTCTTTTCATTGATGATTTTTCTGTCTTCACTTTATTTTACACCGGTGCCACACACTCCATTATATCAGTCACATTTGCTAAGAAACTTAATATGGAGCCCAAACCGCTAACGAATCACTTATCGATATCTACGCCTATGAAAAACCACATGATCATTGATCATAAATACGTTAAGTGTCCTCTTCGTTTTGATGATCGTATTCGCTCTGCAAATCTGTATCCTCTCGATATGGTCGACTTTGATATCATTCTAGGCATGGATTGGTTGACTTATCATAGAGCTTCCATTAACTGCTATGCTAGAACTGTGATCTTTGGAGACATAAAACATCCTGAATTTGTTTATTATGGTTCTCAACCTCTCAAATCTGTTAAGTTCATTTCTGCTATGAAGGCACGGACCATGATTGCTCATGGGTGCCAAGGTTTTCTGGCATCTGTTAAGGACACATCTTTGGAGAGTCCTGACATTGAAAACCTTTCTGTTGTTTGTGAATTCACCGACGTTATTCCCGATGAACTTCCTGGTCTTCCCCCAGCTAGAGAAGTTGAGTTTAGCATTGAGTTAATTCCTGGTGTTGAACCGATTTCGAAGGCTCCGTATCGCATGGCACCTGTAGAACTGAAGGAGTTGAAGGAACAGCTGCAAGAGATGATAGAAAATGGATTTATTCGACCCAGTGTTTCTCCATGGGGTGAACCTGTCTTGTTTGTGAAGAAGAAGGATGGAAGTATGCGTCTATGTATCGACTACCGTGAACTCAACCGTATTACCATTCGAAACCGTTATCCTCTGCCACGTATTGATGATTTGTTTGATCAACTGCAAGGAGCGAAGTTCTTTTCTAAGATTGATATGAGATCTGGTTATCATCAGCTACGTGTGAGGGAGCAAGATGTTCCTAAGACCGCGTTTAGTACCAGATATGGTCATTATGAATTTCTCGTTATGCCTTTCGGTTTGACAAATGCGCCTGCGGTATTTATGGACCTAATGAATCGTGTTTTCCATGAGTTTCTCGACAAGTTTGTTATTGTTTTCATCGACGACATTTTAGTTTACTCCAAGTCTGAAGAAGAGCATGAACAACATCTCCGGACAGTTTTGGAGATTTTGAGGAAGAAGAAGTTGTACGCCAAATTTTCGAAGTGTGAATTTTGGTTAAGACAAGTCGCGTTCCTTGGTCATATTGTATCTGCTGATGGTATCACCATGGATCCGTCTAAGGTTGAGGCTATCACTAAATGGCCAAGACCTACGACAGTGACTGAGGTTAGGAGTTTTCTAGGACTTGCTGGTTACTACCGACGTTTTGTAGAAGGTTTCTCTCAATTAGCTTTGCCCCTAACCCAACTGATGAGAAAAGGAGAAAAGTTCGTATGGACGGATGAACGAGAAAAGAGTTTTGAAGAGTTGAAACGGAGATTGGTGTCCGCTCCTATTTTGACTCTTCCATCTGGTTCTGGAGGATTCCAGATTTATAGTGATGCATCTAAGAAAGGATTGGGCTGTGTTTTGATGCAACATGGAAAGGTAATAGCTTATGCGTCAAGGCAGCTGAAACCTTATGAGGAGAATTACCCAACTCATGACCTTGAGTTAGCTGCAGTGGTGTTCGCGTTGAAGATCTGGAGACATTACTTGTATGGAGAGACGTGTGACATTTTCACCGATCATAAGAGTCTCAAGTATATTTTCACTCAGAAGGAACTTAACATGAGACAAAGAAGATGGTTAGAACTTCTTAAGGATTATGACACTAACATTCAGTACCATCCAGGTAAGGCTAATGTAGTTGCTGACGCACTTAGCCGGAAATCAGGTATTCTTGCAAGTATTGAGATTGAATCTAGGATTCTTCGTGACTTAGAGAGTTTGGATGTTGAGCTATGCGTACGAGGTTTTGATGGATACTGGGCTAGTATGAAGGTGGAGTCGAACCTTATACTGCAAATTAAGAAAGCTCAGAAAGATGACGGCGAGCTGTGGGCCATGGCGCAAAATGTTGAAGAAGGTAAGCAGACGGAGTTTAAGGTTGATAATGACGGTATTGTATGGTATGAAGATAGACTTTGTGTTCCCAATGATTAGGTACTTCGTGAGAAAGTTATGATTGAAGCTCATAGTTCTCCTTGCATTATCCATCCTGGTTCTACCAAGATGTATAGGGATTTGAAACAGTACTTCTGGTGGAATGGCATGAAGCAAGATGTGGCGACGTTTGTGTCGAAGTGTATGATTTGTCAGCAGGTTAAGATTGAACATCAAAGGGCTAGTGGACTGTTGCAACCATTGGATATTCCGACATGGAAGTGGGATAAGATATCTATGGATTTTGTGACTGGACTACCTCTTACTCGGAAGAAGCATGATGCGATTTGGGTAGTTGTTGATCGACTAACCAAATCTGCTCATTTCTTACCAATCAGAAAGGATTATGGTATTGGTAGATTGGCGGAGATTTTTCAGCAAGAGATAGTTAGACTTCATGGTACTCCGGCATCTATTGTGTCCGATAGGGATCCGCGTTTTACTTCTCGTTTCTGGAAAGGTTTGCAAAAAGCTTGGGGTACTCGACTTAATTTTAGTACGGCATTTCATCCTCAAACAGATGGTCAGTCAGAGAGGACTATTCAGACCTTAGAGGACATGCTAAGGGCTTGTGCTTTAGAATGGACGGGTAGCTGGGATGAATATTTGTGTCTAGTAGAGTTTGCATACAACAACAGTTGGCATGCTAGCATTAAGGCAGCACCGTTTGAACTTCTTTATGGAAGGAAATGTAGAGCACCTACTTGTTGGGATGAAGTAGGTGAACGCTTAATTGAAGGTCCGGAAATGATTGAGATCACTAATGAGAAAGTAGTTGTTGCTAGAGAAAAGTTGAAGGAGGCTAGGTCTCGTCAGAAAAGTTATGCCGACAAGCATCGTCGTGATTTAGAATTTCGGGTTGGAGATCGTGTATTTTTGAAAGTCTCGCCGTTTAGAGGTGTGAAACGTTTTGGAATCAAGGGCAAGCTCAGTCCTCGATTCATCGGTCCGTTTGAAATTTTGGAGCGTATAGGAGAATTTTCGTATCGATTAGCACTTCCGCCTCAGTTATCGCATGTTCATGATGTTTTCCATGTATCTCTTCTAAGGGGATACAATTATCATCCGTTACACGTTGCTTCTTATCCGTTTGATCAAATTCAATCCGATATGTCTTTATCTGAAGAACCGGAAGCTATTTTAGAAAGACAAGAAAGAGTCATGAGAAACAAAGTCATTCCGTTCGTTAAGATTCTTTGAAAAAATCACCCGGAGGGTGAGGCTACATGGAAAACCGAAGAGTCGATGCGAGCTAGTTATCCTCATTTCTTTGAATAGTTTGGTATGTTCTCATTTCGTTTTCGTTTCATTTCATTCAATTTTCGAGGACGAAAATTCTTCTTTTAGAGGGGAAGAATTGTAAAACCTGAAAATCTAAAACATAGATAAGGACTAAAATACTCTTGAAATCAAAAAGTATAAAATACGTAAAATACGTTTATAATCATTTAACGAAATTAAAACCTAACTTACGAACAAGAAAAATTAAATGAATGTGTGTACGTGATCGATTTTGGTACGACGAAAGATTTAAACGTTTCGCTAATATGTTGGGCCTCGTTTTCGTTAACGGTGAACCACTTGGGCCGAGTATTTTGTCTCGTTTGGATCAAGGGAGCCAAGAGCCAAGAAGGCCATTTGGGCCGTGGGTTTTGTGTGCTCGGTTGGACCAAGCCGAAACCCAACCCCCCTCCTCAAAGCCCTAAACTAAAAATGTTACCACCTATAAATATAATACATTTACATGAAATTGAAACCCTAGTTTTGTTGCCTCTCTCTTTCTTTTTCTCCATTCGGTCGAACCCTAGTTTTTGTGGTGTCGAGATTTTGCTTCAACCAAGCTAAGGTATAACAATGTTTATTCGTCTTCTTTCGTTACACCTTACGTTAATGTTTATTGTAACTTGTTTGTTTTGTCGAATTGTGTTTTCCTTTTTGTGGCCGAGCCGTGTGAAACCAACAAAGACAAACCGTAATGATTTGAACCTCATAATTATTAAAGAACATGTTATGTAATACGTATTATTAAATCGGATTATAGATATATGTTGAGCCATAGGACCGAACCATATGTATATAAGAACCGAACCATGTATATGTTTCGGCTAAGATAAAAACATGACAACTTGAATATGTAAAGTACGTAGGTGAGCTAGAGTTTGCGTAAAACCTATTAGCCGAACCCTATACATATAAACCGAACCATATAAAAGTTTTGAACATGTATTAAACGAGTAAAGATCATGTAAACCTAAACCCTAGTTTGAAGTGTGAACCGAATAATGCAAGCCGAACCATAAATGGTTTGTGAACCGTGTCTCATATGCGTGTGTTTTATAAGTCAAGTGAGTTTGTGGATATGTAAACGTAGTACGTGGTCGTATCTAGTCTAAACTATTGTGCATGTGTGTGTAGATGTGTAATTAATCCGAGTAATAAGTAACTTGTGTGTCACATAAAATCATAAACGTGCATGGGAATAAAGGTTGACGTATAACATGTATATAAGTAACGTATGGTTAAGACATGAAGGTGTTGGTTAAGTAGCCAAATATTTCATTAGTCATGGGGGTTCCATGTCCGTATCAGTGATGCACCTCTAATATGACTCTAGGGCAGTAGAGTGATGTTCTGCCACGTTCCTGGATGGTGGAGCATATTTTGTATATGTAAGAAGGGGCGTATGGATGCATCCTAGATCTGTTATCTGTTATCTGTAATATGTTATCTGATGATTGATGCTGCGTGCATGCACGTCCTTCATAACTCTGGTAGGTCTCCCCTACAAATGTTGCCTTACGAGAAATGTTGCCTTATGAGAATATGATTATGATCTGATATTTGTTTCTGGGCTCGTGGTAGTTAACTATAAACTTTATTTGAAAATTCTGATTTATACTTTGAAAATGATTATGATTTTGCTATCTTTCGTTTACTATATTTCATATTCGATATCGTTTAGTATTCGCTTTGCTTTCATATCTGTTCACTGGGCTTTTGAAGCTCAGCCGCATTTTCTTTTCTTCCGCGGCAGGTATCTAAGCATTGGAAGCTGGGTTTTGCTTTGGGATGAGTGTTGAGTGGACTTACATTAGAGATATTTAGCTTTGATCTTATGATGCCATTTAAGACTTTACTATTTCAGATATTTTATTGGTGTTTATTTTCCGCTGGGACCTATGTATTGAAGTCATGTTGACTTCAATTATTTCCGTATTTATGCTAAGACTTCTTTTGGATATTTATGTTTGTTTTGATATGACACCATTATTTGTGATTTCTTTTACCCTTGTCGGGTCGGGGCGTTACACTTAAAATCCAAATGAACAGTGAACACATAGATTGTTTTAGTAACCTAAGAGCGAACATGCATCACGCTTGCATGAGTATGCATCACGTATGACCAATACATCGAACCTTGTACGTTTAATTGCTTAGGAAAGATAATGCGATTGTTCAAAATCTTTAACAAACAAAGTTCCTTTTCAAAAGCAAGGCATACAATGTAGGAAGCTGAAAAGTATCACATGGCGAAACTAAAAAGAGACGGTTTGTGTATGAAGTTACAATTTATATGCTCGTGCATTGTGTCTGTTCCAAACTGGATAACCTTTGGAAAAGCTTTTCTTTCCACTATAAAGAAACTCAAGCTTTCGGGTTTGCTTCTTTTAAACTGTTGCTCTTGCTTCTACGGTTCATGCTTCATACAAGCATATGCCAAATCGAACCATTATAATAACAAACATCGTCAACAAGCAAATTGAAATCATGTCCAAAGAAAACAGACATTGGTTGTTCAATTCAGAGCCACACATAGGTACATAAACGAAATACATTCGTAATAAAATTGCTCATTGCAACTCGATTTGTTAGATAGATGGCCAAAATCTATTTAATGATGAATCATATGACATATCCTTGTGAGTTGGGACAATATACTTATTACTAAAGTATTTGGGCTCAATTTGGGCCCAAATTAGACAAGCCCATCCTAGACATCAATATAATCTTTTACTATTTCAAGGCTTCAACCACTTGTGAATTCTCATACGTGAACATTTTCTGACAAAAAACAAAATAACTATCGAAGTACAATAACTACATAGACGTCATTTTTCAAACAACCAAATAATTACTATATGAAAACCGAAAATTTGTACAAGATGTAGTGAACATGTGAGCCTAAATTGTCTTTATGATTGTAGTGTCAAAGAATTCCTAAAGTTAGGACATATTGTTTTAAAGGGCATTACTCCAAGTGTAGTTTTTAGACATCATCAAGTTCTTGTTGGTGCTCAACGTACAACATGTGTCGATTTAAGACATGAAATTTGTACTTGTTGATATGTTGTGATCACGACTAATCCCAGGGGTCTTTGATCAAAATTCACGTGAAAGCTTAGGCAATCATGTGATCACTAGTCAGACTCTTTAAACTCTAGTCTAGTATTTTAAATTGTGGCCTTTTCACCAACGACCCTAATAATTGGACCATTTTAATGCCAATATCAAGTTACTCAAACTTTACCTATTGGGCAAATTGGTAAAAGTAAAAAAGTCATACTCTTTCCGTCCCAAATTATAAGTTCACTTCCACTTTACACAAAGTTTAAGAAATTTCCACTAACTATTCTATTAACCAATCGAATATCATCTTTCACCACTAAAAACTATTTTGATTGGTTGGAATATATAAGTGCACAAGTATTTTAGGACAACCAAAAATACCATTACGGACTTATAATTTGGGACGGAGGGAATATAACATATCTATTTTTGACAAATATTTATATGTTTTTTACTAAAATTTAGTCTTGTTGCATATAATATTTTGATTCATCTTTAATCAAAAGTAGTTATCTGATCTCCTAGAAATGTAGTAGATATTATGTTCGTGATATTTATTTATGGGTGTGATTTCACCCACTCATAACAGTTCCGTCATCATTTTTTATTTAGTCCCATTTCTTATTTTAATCATAAACTTTATGAGTATGTAATTATGTCATCAAATCTTTTGTCATTTTGTATCTCTTTAACCAAACGATTTTTACTACATATTCACCTTTTAATATCTATCTAGCAAGTTCCACAACTTTTTTTCTTTCTTTCACACAATTAAAAAATAGTTTTGCTATTTTGTGGGCACTAGTTAATATATTTAAAAGTTAAACAGATGTAATGATGATTGTATATTAGTTTAATTGTGAGGAGTTATATGCATATGTGATTAGTTTATTGTTAATGTACAAACCTTTAATGTATATTTTAATATTTATGCTTTTTCATTTTAAAATAATTGTTCTGTTTTGATTTTTTGATTTTTTTTCAATGACTTTATGTATTTTTATTTATGTAATATAAATAAAAATCAAATATTATATAACACAAAAAAAAAATAATTATAATTAAAAAAAAATAAGAATAAAAAATTAAAACAAAATAATTATTTTAAAACAAAAAAAAGTGCTACAATAAGCATATTCTTTTTAAAAAAGATTATATCCCTAAGTAAGTTAAAACCAAAACATAAATTTTTCAAACATAAATATCTTCAACTTTTAAAAATTGTCTTTTTTATCAATTCTAACTTAACACATTTAAAAAAAACACACTATATTAATTTAAAAAAATGCTAAGTTAAACTAAAATTATAATTTTACAAGTATAATTATTTATCGTTATACACCGTTATTTTACGCGACAATTCATCTGCTGTCTTATATCTAGCCCTTTTAGACCTACATCTAGCATATTCTTTAAAAAGTTTAGGGGGAATTGCATATATACCCACTAAAACTTGAAAACTTGCATATTTTCTCAAAATACAAGTTTTTAATGCATGATGTACAATGCAAGTTAAGCATGTTTGGATATATATGCAAATATGCAAGTTTTAGTGGGTATATATGCAATTGACCTAAAAGTTTATATTCCCTGTCTAAAGTTAAAACCAAAACAAAATTTTTACAAACAAAAATATCTTGACAAAAAAAGACAAGATTTTAAAAAATATTGTTAACAATTTGGGCCCATATATCACCCACCAAACACCATTTCATCGGTTCATATTTATTCTCACCCCACACAAAAACAGAAATCATCACCACCACCAAAAAAAAAAAAAAAAAAAAAAAAAAAAAAAAAAATCTCAAAACACAGTTGTAGATCCATGGCGCCGTCATCAGCCGCCCCATCACCGACAAGAAAACAAGCAGAAGCCCTTCTCCTGCGTCGCTACGAGATAGGACATGTCCTAGGCCATGGCAGTTTTGGCAAAGTCTACGTAGCAAGAAACATAAACACAAACGAACAAGTAGCCATCAAGGTCATAGACAAGGAGAAGATTTTAAAGGGTGGCTTAATCTCACACATTAAACGTGAAATATCCATCCTAAGACGTGTCCGACATCCCAACATCGTACAGCTGTACGAGGTTATGGCGACCAAGACAAAGATTTTCTTCGTCATGGAGTACGTAAAAGGTGGTGAGCTTTTTTCCAAAGTTGCTAAAGGTAGGTTAAAAGAAGATGTTGCTAGAAAATATTTCCAGCAGTTGATATCTGCAGTAGGGTTTTGCCATGCACGTGGAGTTTACCATCGTGACCTAAAACCTGAAAATATTTTGCTAGATGAAGATGGTGATTTGAAAGTTAGTGATTTTGGTTTATCTGCTATTAGTGAGCAGATTTGTGGTGATGGTTTGTTTTATACTTTTTGTGGGACCCCTGCTTACGTGGCACCTGAGGTTTTGTGTAGGAAAGGTTACGAGGCTGCTAAGGTTGATATTTGGTCATGTGGGGTGATTTTGTTTGTGTTGATGGCTGGCTATTTGCCGTTTAGGGATCAGAATATTATGGAGATGTATAAGAAGATATATAGGGGTGAGTTTAGACGGCCTAGGTGGTTTTCGCGTGAGCTGAGTGGGTTGTTGAAGCGTGTGTTGGACACGAATCCGGAGACTAGGATTACTATACCTGAGATTATGGCGGATAAGTGGTTTAAGAAAGGGTTTAGGCATATTAAGTTTTATTTGGAGGATGATAAGCTGTTTAGGGAGAAAGATGAGGATGTTGTTGGTGGTGGTGATCAGGATGATTGTGGTATTGATTATTCGTCTGATCAGTCTTTTGGTGAGTCTGAAAGTGAGATGGAGGCGAAGAGGAGGTCGGTTAATTTGGTTAGACCGTTGAGTTTGAATGCGTTTGATTTGATATCATTTTCGTCTGGATTTAGTCTTTCCGGGTTGTTTGAGGATGGGAGTGAAGAGACAAGGTTTGTGTCGGGTGATTCGGTTTTTACTATTGTTTTGAAGCTGGAGGAGATAGCGAAAGTGAGTGGTTTTTCGATTAGGAGAAAGGGTTGTAAGGTTACTATGGAGAAAGACGGATTGAAAGGCTCTTTGGTGATTACTGTTGAGATATTTGAGCTGATGCCGAATTTGAGAGTCGTGGAAGTTAAGAAGAAAGCAGGGGATAAAGGGGAATATGACGATTTTTGTCAGAGTCGTCTTAAGCCTGGTTTAAGGCCTTTGATGCTGTCGGGATGTGGTGAACCATCACAGTTGATTGCTGATGGCGAGATTGAGGAAAGAAACGGGAGTTGAAAAGGGTATGTTCTTACTGCATTTTCTTACTCTTTGATTTTGTTTATTGGTTTGTTGATGCTAAATTGCTAATTGTTAGAAGTTGCTGTTATCTGATCTTAAATATTTTTATGGTTGTTCGTTTCATGAGGCTAAATTGTATCTGTGGTTATCTGTGCTTATTTGATTATTGGGACGTATGGTAGGATTTGTGGTTCTGTCTTAGAGGCTAAAGGGAGTGCCGATTTTTGAGTCTTGATAAGGCAAATTGCTCAATCAAGTAAAATATTGTTTCTTAGATCATTATTTATCAGTTTTGATTGACTACCATCCTAGAACTTAAAAGAGATGAAGCGTTATAGAACGTTAACAGAGTTCAGAGCAACATTTATGCTGGATCTGTTTCATTTAGAATGTCCGTTTTCCTAATCTGTTGTTATCCCCTCCTATTCCGACCCGTCCTCTGAAAATATATGCTTCAAGATCTGATTCCTCGTCTGATTTTTGGCATTTCAAAATGCAAGTTGAGTAGTTAATTTGGACATGTGGTCGGTTTTATGGTTCTGTCTTAAAGGCTAAAGAGAGTGCCAATTAATGAGATTTAATGAGTACAATCGCTAAATCAAGGAAGTATTTTTTTGGATCTATGATTTTTGATTGGTTATCCATCCTATAACTTAAAAGATATGAAGCGTTATAGAACGTGAACACTTAACATCGCTCAGAACAACATTTATGTCGAATCTGTTTCATTTAGACAGTCTGTTTTCTTAATTAGTAAACATCCGCTTCTCTTCTGACCCGTCCGATGAAAACATATGCTTCAAGATCTGCATTTAACCCGTCTGAATTTTTCTCTACCAAACATGCCCTAAGGTACTCTTGTGGGAGTTGAGCATTCCTGACTAGGTTAATTCGTTGATTGTTAGTAATTTATGAATCTCATGATCACAGGTTATTACTTAAACATATAATGAATGGTCCTCCCTAGTATGAATGAAAAATGAAACAGATGTATCCTCTTGCCTTTTATGCTGCACTTTGATTGTTTGGTCCTCTCAAGGGCCGGTGACCAAATCGGTGAATCTGATAATACATAAATTGTTACTTGTTAAATTAGAATCATTATTGACGATGAACAATGACCAAATCTCGTGGGGGACCATGTCTACTTTTAATATAGCTGGATGACTGAATCAACAGTGATGTTGAATCTGAGAACTAACTGATACATGGATGGGTTTGCGGTGCTAATTTCTTGGTGGATGATAATTTCCCGTGGAATTTTAGGGGATCACTCTATGTTTACGTTATCGGTTTGTGGATGCTAAAATGTTAATTGTTAGAAGTAAAAGCTGTCTGATCTAGAATCTGTTTTTATTGGTAGTTTCATAAGGCTAATTTGATTCTGTGGTTTATCTATGCTTTCTTGTTCTGACTTTTAACTTCGTTTAATTTTTGGCATTTCAAAATGCAATTTTTCATTAGTTATGTTATCAATGGTAAATTAGAGGTATTGTGTCAAAGGCTAAAGCGAGTGACAGTAATAAAGTCTAAATGAGGCAAATCGAAAAATTATATAACTATTGTTTCTCAGATCTATTATTTATCAGTTTTAATTGACTATCCATCCTAGTACCTAAAAGAGATGAAGCGTTATAAAATATGAAGAGAATTCAGAAAGACATTTATGTTGGAACTTTTTCATGGAGCCCGGCTGTATTCTTAATTTGTTGAGATCCCACACTCTTCCGATGCGTCCTCTGAAAATTCACTGATATAAATTTCCTTTTTAAGCTGATATAAAACCTAAGGTTTAGATGTAAAAATGTTATCTTGATGTCAATGACATAATATAAAACCGAACTGTTTAAAGACTGTTTTGACCCATTCTGAAGTCTGTTATCTTCTGTTTTCCTCTTAAGGTTTCTTGCTTTCCTGAATATTTGTACTTGAAAAAAGGTTCATTCTTTGATTGTTAGTAGTTCGTTACTCTCGTTATCAATTTATCACGCATCATTACGTAAATAGATAATAGTTCTCAGTTTATCTTGCATTTTATGCTGCATTTTGGTAGTTTGGTCATGTTAGGGGGTTTGCGACCAAGTCGATAAATCTGATATTAAATAAATTGCTGAATTAGAATCATTATTGGAAATGAACAATGACCATATTTCTTGTGTGGAATTTTAGGGGATCATTCCATGTCTACTTTCGATGACCGAATCAACAATGATGTTGAATCTGAGAACTGACTTATACATGGTTGGATTGTGGTGCTAATTTCGTGGTGGAACTTACACAACATTAACAGACAATTTGGGGACGAAGAAAGCAAAAGAAGATTTCTAAGGTGTCAAAGTAAGTGGTTAAGCAAAAGTTATCGACAAAAAATCTAATCAACTTTTATGTCTAGTTCCCCGTATTTGGGAAAATAGTTATTATATACTCTTACTTAATTTCGTTTAACTCAAGATCTGCATTTTCCTGTGTAGAGGATATGTCGTTTTTCATGGTAGAAGAATACCTTTATTTAGTAGCTTTTGATGCATTTTCGATTCCATTTTAAAGTTTCCATATCAGTCACTGGATATCGAACCAAGGTAATTTATGAACGAAGAACAAACATGGAGATTTCATGATAGTATTGATTTTATAATTATCTGAGTTCATATGTACTCAAGATCTCAAGCCGCTAATTCGTCATTTCATATCCAAATTGTATCTTGCAATGAAGGCTTCAAATCTTGATCACAAAATTTATGATACTCGATGGTGTCACCTGACAACATTTTCATCTCCACTATGTGCAACGTTGGTGCTAACTCGAATATCTCTGCATCTATGGCTAACTTCCCGTTTTTCCCTTCTTTGATCCCTTGTAACATCAATGTCCCATCTGATCTTTTCAAAACCCTGAAATCTTCGGTCACTGCAACTTCTTCCAGCTTTGCGACAATCGTTGTTGCTGGTTTGTTCAACACGAAACGCTTTTCTGGGCTTTCATTTGGAATACTTTCGTCCTCAATCAAACTCGAAAGATTCAGTCCATCCGATAGTGATATGATATCAAATGCATTCATTGAAGTTGTCTTCAATCTAGAAGGAAGCTTTTTTGCAGTTGCTACCTTTTCTAGTTTTTGAAGATCAGTACAACTTCCACGGGGACTTTCAGTTTCCTGAATGACGTTATCAATGTCAAGATCAAGATCGACACTTTTTGGTCTACTGATATTATTGGGGAGTTCAATCTCTTTGAAACCCTTCTGGAACCAAGAATTTTTCATGATTTCAGCTAATGTGATTCTGGTGTTTGCATTTGGATCAAGAATCTTTGAAAGCAAGGTTTTGACCTCGAGTGGGAACCATTTCGGACACGTGTACTCACCTTTGCTAATCTTATGGTACATGCTCATCAAATTTGGGTCATAAAATGGGAGTTCAGCTGCAAGCAAAACGAATAAGATCACCCCACATGACCATACATCCGACATTTTCCCATCGTACCCCTTTGTGTTAATCACCTCAGGTGCAACATAAGCCGGTGTTCCACACATTGTGTGTAAAAGACCATCTTGTCTCCTAGACTCGGACACCGCACTTAATCCAAAATCCGAGACTTTAAGGTTTCCTGATTTGTCAATAAGGAGATTCTCCGGCTTGAGATCACGATGGCAGACACCACGACTATGACAAAAATCAACGGCTGATACTAATTGTTGAAAGTATTTTCTAGCCGCGTCCTCTTTTAGTCTCCCTTTCCTGACCTTGTCAAAAAGCTCGCCTCCTTTAACATATTCCATTGCAAAGTATATCTTGCTCTTGCTTCCCATTACCTCGTAAAGTTGAACCACATTCGGGTGTTTCACACGCCTCATAACGGAAATCTCACGTTTAATCTGATTCATCAACCCCTCCCCCATCATCTTGCCCTTGTCGATGACCTTCATCGCAACATTTTGGTTAGATTTTAGGTTTCGCGCATGATAGACCTTTGCAAATGAGCCATGTCCAAGCAATTTGCCTAGCTCATACCTTTGCATCAAAATCTTTCCTTTTTTGTCTTCCATCTTTGGATCTTTCTGTCCTTACGGTTTTATTCCATACCGAAAGGACAGAAAATCGAAATTGCAAAACCTAAAAGGACTTGTATGGGCATTCAATCAAGGGGATCAAAATCCTTTGCAGGAAGTTAGAAAATATGCATACTTAATCACACCATCAAACAAGAGGAATTTTATGGCTCAAAGACATGGCTATATAATTCACATTACTTTTAATAGAAACGCTTGTTGTCTGTTTATAGAAGTTGAGGAGCATGTGGCCAATGAAAAGTTGTATTGGTTGTCAGGATCCCGATCCTGATCTTAGGATCTTACGATTTTACGATACTGCAAAGCAAAAACGATCCGGATCCTACATAGGATCTTTGCAAGCTTAAGATCTTATAGGATCCCGATCTTGACCATACGATCTTACGATCTAATCCGATCCGATCTTACTTTTCTCGGATTACAAACTAAAAAACTATAAATTTATGGGTTGTTTGTTTGTAGAATTCAAAAAATAGCATGTTAATCTTTTTAAACATTTTATAATCATAATTTATGACAACATTTATATGAAACATTAATAGTATTTTATGGTTATAATGTATTAGAATTTGTAAATTTGTATAAAATTACATAAACTATTAAGAAATAACATTAGAGTAGGATCTTAAGATCTCGATCCGATATTATGATCACGATCTTACAAAGACGAAAACGATCCTGGGTAAGATCCCGATCTTTACAACCTACTTGTATGTAACAAAAAACTAATGATGGTTTAAACATATGCCCAAACTATGGTTTTAAATGAATAATACGTAAAATTTTAGATGAGTTATATAGGAATATAATAGAAATTCGGTTATTTTGAAACTATGGTCAAAGCTATTTTTGAAACTATGGTCAAAGACTTGCTCTGATATCTTTTCATTTTCCAGCTATTTTTGAAACTATGGTCAAAGACTCTTTTCGTCCATATCATATGAAACAAGGAAAAATAAAAACAAATTGCCGTTTCATTTGTCTTTTTCTCAAACCTAACTATTTGATTTATGGTATGTTTGGCAAAATTAGCTGTAAGCTGTAAACTGTAAGTTGTAAGCTGTAAACTGCAAAACTGTTAACATGAGCTACAAACTGCATCTTTTTTTCAATAAAAGTGTTTGGTAAATTAACTGTTAAATGTAATTATAAGCTGTTAACAGTTAATTTTTGTTTTAACAGCTCCGAGATATTTAAAAAACTTCATGAATCAGCTGTACATTTTGGAGCTACTTGTTTAAAATAAAAGCCTGAAGTTGATGTATTCAAACGAAGCTACTTATTTTGAAGGATATTATTTTTGTAACAAAAAGCTTACAACTCTAAAAAAGATAGTGCGGTTGGTTTATCACCATGATTACCCAACTATTTGATTTAGTGCGGTTGGTTTATTACCATGATTCTATATGAGTATAAGTTTGATTAGAGAGAATTAAGGGTGAGCACAAAAATTAAAAAATCGAAAAATCTAGAAAGACTGCGTAAAAAACAGAACCAATTGAAAAATCAACGATTGCAGTTTTGATTTTTGCAAAAACCGCATGTTTTGGGCGGTTTTTAGTTTCATATAAAAAATTGGACCGAAAAAACCCCCTCCCCACCTTTATTAATTTTTCAAATTTTATATATTTTGTTTATGCAAAAGATCTTGAACTTACTTGAATATAAGACTTGTGTATATTTCTTTTAGACTATTTCAAAGTATCGTTTTTGGTTCCTATGTTTCTCGGTTTTAACTTTATATATATATATATATATATATATATATATATATATATGGGGATATCTTGGCTACAATTCTTCATAAAAAATACACTAGCAATGATTCAGGGACCCACAGAAAAGAATCAGGACCCACAAAAATAATCAGGGACCCACATTTTTAGTACCAAATTGTAGCCAATTGGCTACAATTAATTCTAGCTAATATATTCCCTATATATATATATATATATATATATATATATATATATATATATATATATGTATATATATATATCCTATGAAAAGTCAAATATCTAACAACTTTCACGAAAGTTAGAAAAAATCTTAGAGTTTCGAATCCTTATACTTTTATTAATCTTATTTGAATTATGTTATTTGAAAATTATCTTTAAACTATATGAAAAACTTGCTAGTTTTATATTTTATATTTATGTCTATTGACGAAACAAGTTAAAGTTGTGATAGTTCATAATTTTCAAGTTAACAAAGTGGATAATTTATAAGCTAGAAAAAACCCGAAAAAGAAACAAACCAGACCGATTTAAAGAAAAAAACCGAAAAGCCGAAACCGAAAAAACTGAAACCGAATAGTTTGCAATTTTGAAAAACCGAAGTTTTTGGTTCACGGTTTAGTTTTACTTAAAAACCGCCTCGTTCTCACCCTCAGATAGAATGAAAATTGGTATAAACAAGGATTTCAACCTTCGCGTTGTTGCGGGATGTTTGTAGTATTTTTTTTTTCTAAGTTAAGATCGGCTTCATATATACGCGATTTTACTGATATTCAAACAAATACTATAAAACAAAATAGTTTAACCTTTTTTGTAAAAGAGAAATTCTAAAGTTTGATGTCACTCGATAACGAATGTAAGTAGACCTTTATTACATATAAATACAATACAAATAAGTTTTTTATTAATGGTAACATCAGAAAGACGGTCGAGCTAGAGAAGTATGACACGTTGGCCAAACGTCACTCATACCCGCTATTTGCACTAATAGTAACTACGACTGACATATCAAATGGTCTCACCGACGTATCATACCTTTCTATCTCGACCAGCTGTCCAACACAACACTATCTTCCTCAATAACCGCAAAGAAAGAACATCTCTAGTTCATCGCCAGTTACAATCTTTTCATTGTAGAACTTCAAAGAAAGAGACATTGTTTATTTTCTCCGTAACGTCAAGCTTCCTTTTCTCAGTATTATTCATAGCTACACATGCTCTTACTTTCTTTCTTACGATGTTGCATTTGAACTTTACATTATTCATGGTCAATAAAAATCTTTTCAAGCTACTTACTGGTCTTTTTAAATATTTAAAATTTATTAATTTATTATGTAACCGACATAAAGTAATTGTCCAAATATTAACAAAGGTTAAGAATCATACCAGCAAGTAATTTTCTTTTATGATAATTAGACATTGATATTCCAAATCATTGATTTCATTTATCGCCCTTTACTTTCCAACTATCCATTGTCACTGCAAAATACATGACAACGCAGTCAAAATCAAGTAAAGTATCGGTGATAGCATGAAGTATATGGGAACCAAATAACGTTATACATATAACTGAATGTCAAAAGTATTGGTGATAGCATGAAGGTGAAACCAACAATAAGTTGACGTCAATCTTGGTAACTTCTAAATAATGCCAAAGAGTAATAGCAATAGGTAAATGGTTAAAAAAAAACGGCATCTATTACATAACGCAATAAAGTAATAACAATAGCCATAACAACTTACAACAACAAACAACGGGATGGAATCTCTCCACACTAAGGATGCGGAATGTCGGTATATGGATATGGCTTTCCATTCCTTACTCCACGTTTCATTGCTAAACGAATCGTCAAACAACCAGCTTGTTCCCTTGGCTTCTGGAGATGTTTGATCAATTCGCGCCAATAACATAACGAAAAATCTTCTGCAAGCATCATACAAAACCTTTACATCGATTTCTTCCACCCTCCTCACCTCAACATTAGCATGTATGAGAAGATATGGTCAAATAACCTCTACCAACTAATGAAGAGAGGATCACTATATAAAGGAAAATTACAACAATAGTTACAACAATTACTCGTATAATTGAGGAGATTGAACAAGTAAATAGGGATACAAATAAATACATTTAATGAGATAAATCATCTGCTAATACCCCCTTCAATCGAAACGGTGGCAGTCCAAGAGGTAGCATGGTACGAAAAGTCTCAAACTGAGGGCACGAAAGGCTTTTGGTGAAGATATCCACCACTTGTAGATTGGTTGGAAAAAACTTCGTGAAAAGTTTGCCGGAGTTGACAAGCTCCCTGATAAAGTGATAATCTAAATCAATGTGTTTGGCACGTTTATGCGAGATAGGATTCTGAGTCATAAACAGTGCACTCTTGTTGTCACAAAGAAGAGTGGGCCGATCAGGAGGTAGTGCATGCAGTTCTCGTAAGAGATGAGTAATCCATACAATCTCAGCAGCGATATTGGCCATAGCTCGATATTCAGATTCACAACTTGACCGTGAGACATCGGCTTGTATCTTAGCACTCCAAGACACAAGATTGCCACCTAGGTAGACAGAATAGTCATATGTAGAGCGACGTGTGTCTAGACAACGAGCCCAATCAGCGTCAGAGTAGCCAACTATAGAAGTTTTGTGAGGCCGACCATCGGTGAGACCAAAGAAGATAGTGCCTTTAACGTACCTGAGGATTCTTTTAACTGATTGAAAATGATCAATAGTTGGAGCTTGTAGGAATTGAGAAACTTGATTAACAACATAAGACAAGTCTGGTATGGTGATTTTCAAATACTGTAGATCCCTGACTAAGGATCGGTAGAGAGTCGGATCCGAATAAGGCAAGACATCTGTCATGAAAGAAGCATTAGGAACTAGTGGTGTGCTGACTGGTTTAGAGTCATAGAGATCAGCCCTTTTTAGGATGTCACTAGCATACTTTGACTGGTTGAGAAAGAGACCGTTGTCCAGATAAGCAACCTCAAGACCCAAGAAATAGTTTAGATCTCCAAGGTCTTTTATGGTAAACTCGTGATTTAGATGAGAGATAAAGGTAGCAATGGCAGTTTCACCATTTCCGGTAAGAATAAGATCGTCAACATACACTAGTAAGTACATGATGCATGAATCGGTAATGAGCACGAAAAGAGAAGTGTCAGCACGACTGCATCTAAAGCCATAAGAAATGAGAAATGTGCTTAAACGTTGGAACCAAGCACGTGGTGCTTGTTTTAAGCCATAAAGAGCCTTAGATAATTCGCACACATGATTGGAAATTGAGAATTTATGAATCCCGGAGGTTGTTCCATAAAGACCGTCTCATCTAAGTTGCCATGCAAGAAAGCATTTTTGACATCGAGTTGATGCAACTTCCAGTTATTCAAGATTGCGAGAGATAGAAAAATTCTTATTTTAGATGCTTTAATGACAGGACTAAACGTGTAATAGAAGTCAAGACCCGGGATTTGAGTGTAACCTTGAGCAACTAATTGTGCTTTGTATCTTTCAATGGTCCCGTTTGAGTGATATTTGATGTGATACACCCATTTAGAGCCGAAAATATTGGTAGAACTCGGGCGTGGTACTAACGTCCAAGTTTGATTTTGTTGTAATGCTTGTAGTTCCTCATGCATGGCGGTCATCCATTTAGGATATTTAGCCACTATTTTGAAGCCTCGTGGCTCTTTTGCAGATGTCAAAGCAACATGAAGAGAATGAGTGATAAGTGAAGCAAGATCAGCTTGATATTTAGACTTGAAAGTACCGGCCTTTGACCTTGTTATCATTGGATGGCCTGTATTATAAATAACTGGCGGTGACTGGTCGGTAGTAACATGGGATTCCAATTGCTAAACATATGGGACAGGACTAGAGGGAGCCTCGGTTACTGGGTCATGATCCATAATTGAATCAGGCATGTCGACCTGATGAGTTTGATCAGAATTCGTAAAGGCTGGTGGAGGTGGAACATGATTTGGTCCATTAGTGACAGTAGGTGGCCTGCATAGAGAACAAATGGTTGGTTCAAAATTGGTTTTGGAATCTTCTTGTACACTTTTCTTCAACACAGTAGGAGATAATGAAGACTGTGGAATATCTTGAAGAAATGTAGTGAGCTCCAAGGTATTTATGTTTGTGTCACATGAAGAACCAATAAAAGGGAAGACCGTCTCATTAAAACGAGCATGGCGAGTGACAAAAACACGTGAAGTGGAAGGATCAAGACATCGATACCCTTTATGTTGCAGACTATATCCAATAAAAATACATGGAATGCTCCTCGGTGCAAGTTTATGTTGAGAATAGTCACGCAAATAAGGAAATACTTGGCATCCATATGTTCGAAAATTTTCATATTGAGGATGTTAGGATTTAGTAAATCCAGTTGTTAAAGTGTCGGTCACCTCAAGTATATATATTCGTTAGAAAGCTCGTAGTTGTAGTTAGTTAAAAGTTAAGTAGTATTTAGTTTAGTAACACCGTGAAGGACGGACGAGTCTTTACCCACAGTATGCCTGATCCACAGCCCGTAGGTGGCGATTTGTGTAAGACTATAAATACTCTCTACCTCCCAAGGTAGAGAGTTGGAGCTCATAATAAGATTTTCACTTTCTCTCACTAAGTTCCCAAACCTCTAACTATTTCTCTCTCTAAAACATCATTGTGTACACCTTCTATGATCATGGTTTGATGTGTTTGTGAAATCCAATATGTTACAAATGGTATCAAGAGCTATGGTTTGATCATCTCTCTTACATATCCTTGGATTTCTAGTGGTTTTAGATGGTTTTTGAGTTTGAAATAGTTTAGTGGTTTTTGCATCATTTGGATCATTTCTTGTGTTAAAGTTTAAATTTTGAGTGTACTTTAGTATTTAAAATCATTGTAAGTGCTTGGGTTTTGATTTGGAAAGCTTGAATCACTGTGGTTGGGCTTGTTTTGGATTGAAAAGCGTGTTTTTGAAGTTTTTCAAGGTAGCGACTTGAGTCTCGTTGTGAATTTCTTCGTAGCGACTTGCTTCAGTAATTTCTAGCGAGTTGTAGTGTTAGTCATAGCAACTTGAGCTTAGCGACTTGTCTATTGAGACAAGCCGACAAACAGTACAAGTTAGTGGATTCTCCACTTCGACTAGCGACTTGGTGGGGTTAGCGACTTGCTTTCATTTATTCTAGCGACTTGTACTTATTGTTCTCAGCGACTTGACATTAGCGACTTGGATACTTAGCGAGTTTCTCTTTAGCGACTTGTCTACTTAGCGATTTGGTGCTTTAGCGACTTGAGTTCAGCGACTTAGGTCTTAGTGACTTGTGCTTAGCGACTTGATTCACAGCGACTTGAGGTTTAGCAAGTTGCTACTTAGCGACTTGGTTCAAGGATTCTTAGCGACTTGGTTGAAATTTCGTTTCTAATACAGTTTTCTCTTGATTTAGTAAAATCCCGTGAAAGAATCTATTTCCCGGTTTAATCATAGAGTTATAAAATCCAGTGAAATCTGTAAACATGTCTACCAACGTATCTACAATCATCTCCACTGTTGCTGAAGACGTTCAAGCAGCTGGTTCAAATACTCGTCCACCCATGCTTGACAGAACTGACTACGACTCTTGGGCTCAACGAATCAGATTGTACTGTCTTGGAAAGGAAAATGGGGTCAACATTCTCAAATCCATTGATGAAGGACCGTATTAGATTGAGACTACAAGAGACATAATTGATACTGCAGCAGATGGAACAATGATATTTGGAATGGACAGACCAAAGATGTACGATGAGCTCAGTGATAAGGAGAAAAAGAGATTCGATGCTGATATCAGGGCTTCAAACATTATACTTCAGGGTCTTCCAAAAGATATCTACAAGCTTATCAATCACAACACTGAAGCCAAGGCTGTTTGGGATAATGTCAAGATGCTTCTCTCAGGTTCTGAATTAACTAAGGAAGACAGAGAATCACAATTGTATGATGAATTTGAGCACTTCAAGATGAAACCAGAAGAGAGTATCTATGAATATTACGTGAGATTCCACAAGCTTGTGAATGATATGAGGAATATCAAAATGACTATGCCAAGTATTCAACTAAACTCAAAGTTCGTGAACAACATGAATCCCGAATGGCACAAGTTTGTCACCTCTGTGAAGCTAACTAAAGGATTGAAGAACACCAACTATGAGCAACTGTATGCCTTCCTTCTTCAGAATGAGAGACATGCTATGTTTGAACGAAGGATTCTTGAACAGTTCAAATCTAAGCTGGGAGAAACTAGTTCGTCAAATGACTCTACAGCTTTTTACACCAATGTTGGAATTACCACCAAAGCTTCTCAAGTCATACCCATGGGTAATGGTAATTACAAACTCATCCCTGATCCAGCATATAAGCCTCCCGACTCAAACACACTCATGGAAAACTTCATCAATCAACTGTCTCTCATGGTTAGTCAAAACATGAACTCTCTCCCACACACAATAACCTCATAACAGCATCCAATCCACACAATCAAGCAACTGTCAGAGATGGGAAGGTTATGGTGCAACCAGTTCAAGCAAGGCAGTATGAACAGGGAAGAGGCGGAGTTGGTAGAGGATATGTGGCAAATCAGAATAGGGGAAGGAATGGAAATCAAGGACAAGCAAAACCGATCAAGTGCTACAACTGTGGTGGTGATGGACATATAGCTAGAAACTGCACATCTCCAAAACACCCACAAAATGCAGAGTACTTCAGAGACAAGATGTTACTTGTGCAAGCTCAGGATAATGGAGCTGTGTTGGATGAAGAAGAGATGTTGTTTCTTGCTGAGGGCAATGCCAAGACATATGATGCAGATGTGGATGAGCAGCCAATTCAGGAGATAGGTCATAATCATCAGAATGCCTTTCAAGTCGCCGACTGTGATGCATACGACTCTGACGTTGATGATGAACCTACTGCATAGACAATTTTCATGGCTAGCATTTCTCCAATGGTCTCTCAAAAGGTCCCCTCACCACAGCAAGCTGGTCCATCCAAAGAAACAATCATCTCAAAGGTATTAAAACTATATGATAATGTTGATTAGCAAAAGATACATGATAAAGTTCAATCGCAGGAAACCAGTGACTCAGATATTGCTAATATGGGCAATGATAATATTGTCCCATATGATCAATATGTGACCCAATGTGAGAATGCGATTGAACCAAGTGATGTATCTAATGCAGTCAATGATGACTATATTTTTGATGAATACACTGCTAGTGTCCCTAATGATTCTGCCATCTCTGAACTTAATACTTATAAAGAACAAGTTGCCATTTATGAACAACGTGCTAAGTTTGAGTTAACTACCCGTGAGCAGGAGATGGATGACCAAATGCGTACAAGTATTAGAAAAGTAATTTTAGGGAAGAAATACTTAAACAAGAGTTAGATTCCTTAAAAGAAAAGCTTAACAAAACGGCTAAGCAAAAACAAGAACTTCAAGAAAATGTGAAAGTGCTTAAATAGGAATTTAATGCCAAGGAATCAAAACTCTTAAATGAATTTTCCAACCTAAAAACTTTGAAAAACAAACTTGAAAACAAATTGTACGTACAAGGAAACACCATTCAGACTGCTCACTTGATCACTAAGCATAGAGTTCTAAGTGACAAACATAGTGTTGCGTTAGTTGATAAACCAAACCCTAAGGCGTGTCTGAAAGCTAGAGAAGCACAGAAGGTAATCTATGATGGCAATGAAATCCTTAAGCCTAGACAGAAACCTAGTTGTGCTGAGAATACTGAGGAAGATAAACAGTTAGAAGAAGTAACTAGAAAGAAATTGGATGAAAAGCTTAAGAGCCCTTTATGCATAGAAAAGAAAATCAACTATAAAATACCCAACTATGCTAAGGATAACTGAATTGCCTTTAACAAGTTTAGACCTCAAACACAGTTGACCCCTGAACAAGTGTTTTGGAAAAAGGATATGGACATGAAAAAAGCTGATGAGTTTGTTGAAAAGAATCCCCCATGTAGGAGAATGCTTCCTGCCACTGTTTATCCCCCCAATACCCCAATGCATTTAGTTCCTAGATCTATTCCCACTAAAAGCAAGACCTTAATCAGTCAATATGTAATTTTTCAATTATTTGTTGATTTTGAGAAAACTTGTAAGAAAAGGATCACACCCACTGGGATAACTGAAGGGGAAAGGGGTTTTGAGCAAACTAAATAATGCTATTTAACTGAGGTCATGCCTTTCTTTAAACAATTTAAAGGTCAATTTGAGAGTCTTAAAAAGGGGATGGATTCAGATATTAAAAAAATGGAAAAGGAATTTGAAGCAATGATAGTTGAGGTTAGTGACTATGAGCGAGAATTAAAATATAATGAGATTGAGAAGAAGAACTTGCATACCTTGAATGAGAATCTTATTTCTGAATGTATTACTCAAGATGTGTTTTACACTGCTACGAATTGTTCCATTAATGCTTCTCAATTTCATGAATTATCTGTTGCTCTGAAAGTCTCCCATGATCGTGTCATTGAGCTTGAAAAAACTAATTCTAAATTGCATGAGAAAATTGAACAGGATGATCACGATAACCTGGTGAAACAGTTTTCTAAATTGGAAGTTGAGCATCTTGCTTTGCAATTAAAATATCAACATCTAAAAGAAAATGTTAAAACCTCAAATATCAAGACATCCTTGGATGCTCCTGAATTTGATGCAGTTTTTGAAATTAGCAAACGTGATGAACAGATTCAAGCTCATTGTAACACGATCAGAAAATTGAGAACCCAAATTTCACAATTAAAAGGTGAAAAGAACAATGTGACAGGCTCCCAAATGCCTCCTCCTTTAGATTCTCAGAGTTCTCAGACTTTTCATCTTCAAAACGATCAGAAAATTGACAACCCGTACTTCCAGGTCATTTCTCGAAAAAAAATTCATGCCTTACAATTTCAACATTTATCGTAAACTTGGTTTACGTGTTTCAAATTCGCGTAACCTTAAAGGTTTAGCGGCGAATTCATGATCACATCATCACGAACATTTCATATGGACTAAGATTAGTCTACATTTCATTGACATCATTTGCATCATGATAGTTCATTCATGACATTTCATTTCACATTTAACGCGTAAATTTTTATATTAAATAAACGTTATCGCGTGAGTTATTAATTTTGAATATTTAATCCGTTATTTCAAAAATGATCCCGATGTATTTTTAAACTTACATTTAGTTTATAAAAACTATATTTTTAGTTTAACTAGTGTTTTGAATTTATTTCGTATATAAATCGTTGAATTTATATTATTACGACGTGTTTCTTAAAAATTATACGATAATTATTTTATCACTCAAATTTCATAAGGAATGTATTTTTACAATTTTTATAAAATCATTATACTCTATTTTGATCTATTAAAAACTTACTTGTACCAAAAATCTACCATTTACCTTACAAGATTTATTTAACTACACATTACTTACACTTTTCTTAAAAATTGTTACAAGTATATATTTTATACAAGAGTAAGAAAAAAAAAATATATATCTAGACACATTCCTCCCCCCTTGGCCGACCAAGGGGGGGGGTGTCATTAATTTGGGTAAGGTTCTTTGATTGTTAAAATTCATACTCAACTTAAAGTCTTACTTACACTTTCATTTATCTCATACATGTATCTCTATTATTTCACAAGTGTTAGCTAAAAGTTTTTTTCTTCTCTCCTTGTGTTCTTCCAAAACCGGCCACATCAAGGGTTCTCCAAGGGATCAAAATTTTGCTAGTTCAAGTGTTATAAACAATCTAGATAACATTCTTTATAAGGTTTTGCAATAAAAACCAAGAGTGTTTAGGTTTAACCTTGGTTCTTATCACCTCATCATATTAACTTGTGAGCATGTTTCTTTTATTTTTCATGTTTCCTTTTCATTTCATATTCATCTATTCATATTTGGTACAAACATGCAAGACATATGTTGATTTATACCATTTTTACATGATTTTTAGAAATATATATATATAAGGTCATCCTATAATTATCCCCTTGGTATACTTTGGTCTTGATGATGTTTAGGAACCCATGACACCCTAAGAAGGTGTATGGTAGGATTAGATTAGCTTTGGAGTTGATTTGAAGGGATTAGAATAGGTTTAGTACGGGAAAAACTATTTTCGATACGTATAAAATATGTTCTGTCCTTGTTTTGATTTTCTGGAAAATCCGACAGTAGGCACGACTTTTTGGCCTTGATATTTAGAAAATATACTTTAAAACGAATCCGTGGCCGTTTGAACGGATAAAAACGGAGTTATAACGAAGAAGTTATGAATTTTTAAAGTTTGACGACGAAATATATAATTTTCAGAAATTTCAGCAGCATGTTTTTACGTTGTTCAAGTCAAAAACGAGCCGTAAGCTTTGCAAATTATTTCGACTTGTCAAAAATATATTAGTATACTTTGATACGAAGCTAAGGACGTATTATACGTAGAAAACGGATTTGAAACGACGAAGATATGCACGTTTTCATAAAATTGCCGTAACTATTATTTTCTGAAAAACTATATTATTTTTACGAGATAAGTATTACGGTAACTAAAACGACCATGTTAGCGGCTGTTTTTATCAATGATGTGGAACTTTTTAAAACGAAATGTCTTCTAATAAAATCAAGATCACCGAACATATTTTTCAAAACAATCGACCGTTTGTATAGCGGAGTTTTAATAAATTATTTACGGATGCTTAAAATTGGCCGAAACTCACTTTTTACACAACAATTAGACAAAACCACCATCTTTATCCCTTATTATCTTTATGTTCGAGACCTTTATGACGAAAACTCCTGAACTGAAACTTCTAGATTTTGATACAAACTTTCTAAAAATGTTGAGTTCGTTTCCTAACGATCGACGCACACCATTTTACGACTAGTTTTCCAAAGCCATTTTTGTTACTTTTATAAAAATTCCGACGACATTGTTTTACGACGAAAAGTGAAAAGTTCACCATAAATCATTATAAAACCATTGTAGGATGACATTTTGACGTAAAAACTTGTAAAGTCATTTTTGAAGGGTCAAGACGTCAAAAGAGTATTTTTCGACGACAAGTAATATTTTTCAAAACTCGCAAATGGTATAAATAACATACGAAATGCATGCATAACATTACATTGCAACTCATTACATATCATATCATTCGTAATAGGTCCCGGATAAAGCATCACATTATACCTCAGTGTACTCACTCTTGTCGTCACACCAGTTTACCAAGTGAGTTTTCATAGCCCCGTCGATCATGCTTTTAATTATTTTCAAACCCACGGGGGAGAATACATTGTACAACATTTTTATTACGATACCAAGTATGTTAAATTCATTTACATTGCTTAAGTTACCGCATTTGCCAATTGAAAGTCCCCATTACCTGAACATGAACCGTTAATCTTTGAAGCGAGGATGAGTGGATAGATCTATCGAGGGTGACGCCTCCATCCGGGTTGGTGAATCCCAACTAGTCATACGGATGCATTTCATTTAATAACATTACGGAGTTGTCTGGCAAACACTCTGCAGGGGCATACATTATGAATTGTCTAGTTTCGGTGTCATGGGCTTATTGCAATTGTAACATATTTTTATTACGTGACATGATTGTCATGCCTGGTCTATACTTGCGTAGTCGTATAAAACATTTACATAAACCTATGATTGCTCACCAACATTATTGTTGACCGTTTTAGCAATGTATTTTCGGGTAACTAAGACATTCGCATGACATGGTTTAGGGACCTACCTTTTGAGTCGCGGCGTCGACTTACATTATTGTACATTATGGCACTTTATTTCAAAACCATCGTTTGGACATGTAATATATTTGTGTTTCCGCAAACTTTGTAAACTTTTGGGACCTATGTTGTAACTCTGAAAGCTTTTGTTAAATATCTAACGATGTGTTTTTAAAACGACACTTTAGGTCGTTCAATATAACTGTGATTGTGGTGCTATGACAGTCAATCCCCCAGGAATTCCATTCCGCTGCAAAACAGGTAAATTGGGGGTGTGACAGATTGGTACCAGAGCTACAGTTATAGAGAACTAGGTTGCATCATTGACCCTAGACTATAGCTACATCATCATAGCATCTCATCATTTCATCATAGTACATATTCACTTTTCATGCGGATTCACTTACACTTTATTCGAGATTATTTACTTTTATTTCACATCGGTTGTCACAGACATGTCTTCAGATTCACATCCCATCACCATATCATCGGACTCTAGCTCGGATGATGTTCCAGCTAACCCCATCATGGATGATGTTTCATCACACTCCACTGAGATCGTATCCTCCATTGGCTCTACTCCAGCCTTTCCACCTATCATGACTGACACGGAGACTGAACCCTTTGAGGAGGGCGAGGTCGCACCCACTCCACATGTTAGCCCTGTTCACGATCCGATACACCTACCACCATCACCACTACTAGCACCATCATCATCACCATCCTCATCGTATTTTCTTAGGGATCCTTTGCCTGCATCAGACTTGCCGCTCAAAAAGCGTGCTCGTTTTGACATCCCTACACCACCATCTACAGAACCCGAGCCACCTGTTAGGTTCGAGTTAGGCGAGAGCTCTAAGGCTGCAGCTGCTCGACAGCCTTCTACCGAGGCGTTAGGAGCCCGTATTGATAGTCAGCAGATTCAGATAGATAGGTTGTCGCGACAGTTGGAGGAACTGTCGGTAGATAGGGTTGAGATCATTGCGGAGGAGGTCGAGGGCCTAGTGTTAGGCAGGGTTTCTATTGATTTGTCACATCAGAGTATTCAGAATAGGCAGTTAGAGGACAGGGAGAGTATTGCTACTTTGCAGGGTCAGATTGGAGAGTTGAGGAGTTTGGTTGCCAGCTTGACTACTCAGGTTCGTGATCTTCAGGATCGAGCCGGCGGAGCACCATGAGGTGCCTTATGTAGACTTTTGTCATGTATAGTTTTGACCATTATTATCCTAGTCACGAGGTGTGTGACGTAGTTTAAAGAACTTGTTGTCTTTTGATTGTTGTACAAACAAATATATCAAGTATTGACTCTACTATGTAGGAATGGTTTTTATTATGTATGATATCGGTCCATGTAGGCCGAAATTTTCATGTATATTATCCACGTGTGTTGTGATTATATTTGTGATATTTCGTTATTGTTCCGTTGTGATTCCATTTATCTTTATGCATGTTGTGGTTGTGGATATATTTGTATGATGGTTGTTTCTACTTACGAGTTCTCATGATTGTTTCATCTTGTGATTTTGAAGAGTTATGGCACCGAAGAAAGCTACAGTTGAAATGACCCAAGCGGCTATTCAAAAGTTAGTGAATGATAGCATAGCTGATGCTTTAAGAGTTGAAAGGGAAACAGTGGCTGCTGCTGCTGCTGAGGCCGCGGCTGCTGCTGAAGCCGCTAGGCTAGCTGCTGCTACTGGAAATGCCGGAGGATCCGGAGTTAAGAAATGTTCGTACAAGGATTTCAAAAGTGGAGATCCCACTAAGTTTAGAGGGACTGAGGGAGCCACAGCCATGGTACGATGGTTTGAAAAATTAGAGTCAGTGTTTTTGCTTTGTAACTGTCCGGATGATAGTAAGGTCAAATTTGCTACGAGCACATTACTCGATGGAGCGTTGTCGTGGTGGAATTCTTATGCTCAACCGATTGGAATGGAGAATGCTTTCAAGCTTACTTGGGAGCAATTCAAGGGTTTGGTGACTAAGAAGTTTTGTCCTCGAACGGAAGTGAAAAAGTTGGAGACGAAGTTCTATGAATTGGTAACTATTGGTTATGATATTGACACTTACATTCGGAGATTCCAAGAATTGGCCGCGTTATGCCCGTCTATGGTACCGGATAACGAGAAGTTGCTAGAGGCTTTCATCGGGGGACTTCCCGAGGTGATTCAAGGAGATGTGACTTCGTTTGATCCACAAACAATTGAGGAAGCTATTCGAGTGACTCAGAAGTTGATGGCACAAGTGGTGAAGAGAGGTAAGTACACCACCACCAACCGAAACAACAACAACAACAACCCCAACAACCGCTTCAATTACAACAATAACCGATCCAACTACAACAACAATAATAGCAACAACAACAAGCGGAAGTGGGACAACACTAGAGGTAGAAATGCTACCTAACAACCACCCAAGAGGCAAGAGGTTGCTAAGGCTTATGCTGCAGGTCCGAAGGAAGGAAAAGGATATTCGGGGGTTTTGCCGAAGTGTAATAGGTGTTCGAGTCATCATAACCCGGGTCGATGTCCTGATCCATGTGAAAATTGTAAGAAAGTTGGTCACCGAACTAAGGATTGCAAGTCGCCACAAGTTACATGTTTTGGTTGCGGGGAACGTGGACACTACAAGTATGAATGTAAAAAGGGAAGGAACCAAGGAAATCAGAATCAAGGAGGCACGGCACAAGGAAGGGTTTACGTTATAGGAGGCGGAGAAGATAGGGAGGACCCGAATGTTATTACGGGTACGTTCCTTCTCAATAATCGTTACGCTTCAGTTTTATTTGATTCGGGTGCCGATAAAAGTTTTGTGTCCAATGCATTTGCACCTTTGCTCAACATTAAACCAACCACTTTAGACACGTCATACATCGTCGAATTAGCTAATGGTAACTTAGTTAGCACCAACACCATTGTCCGCGGTTGCACATTCAATTTTCTTAATCATCCCTTCAACATAGACCTCATGCCCGTAGAACTTGGTAGTTTTGACGTTGTCATTGGCATGGATTGGCTATCCAAACATCGTGCAAAGATCATTTGTGATGAAAAAGTTGTTCATCTTCCTTATAACGGCGAAACTTTGATTATTCGTGGGGAACGAAGTGGAACTAGACTTAGTATCATATCGTGCATCAAAACGGAGAAGTACATAAAGAAAGGTTGTTTTGCTTTCTTAGCCCATGTAACCGAGAAAAAGTCGGAGGAGAAGCGACTTGAAGATGTTCCAATTGTCCGAGAATTTTCTGAAGTCTTTCCCGAAGACTTACCAGGACTTCCACCGGCACGCCAAGTAGAATTTCAAATTGACTTAGTTCCCGGAGCTGCACCTATTGCGCGAGCACCGTACCGTCTAGCACCGTCCGAAATGCAAGAGTTGTCTAATCAATTGCAAGAACTTCTAGACAAAGGATTCATTAGGCCGAGTTCCTCGCCTTGGGGAGCACCGGTCTTATTTGTGAAGAAGAAAGATGGATCCTTCCGAATGTGCATAGATTATCGAGAATTGAACAAGTTAACGGTGAAGAATCGTTACCCACTCCCCAGAATCGACGACTTATTCGATCAGTTGCAAGGTTCTAGTATCTACTCCAAGATTGATCTCCGGTCGGGTTATCATCAACTTCGAGTTCGGGAAGAGGATATTCCGAAAACAGCGTTTAGAACACGTTACGGTCATTACGAGTTTCAAGTGATGCCATTCGGATTGACTAATGCACCTGTGGTATTCATGGATCTCATGAATAGAGTTTGTAAACCGTATTTGGACAAGTTTGTGATAGTGTTCATCGACGACATATTGATCTACTCCAAGAGCAAAGAAGAGCATGAAGAGCATTTAAGGACAATTTTAAGGCTACTCAAGAATGAGAAGTTGTATGCCAAGTTTTTGAAGTGTGATTTTTGGAACCACAAGGTGCAATTTCTTGGTCATGTCATTGATAGTCAAGGACTACAAGTTGATCCCGCAAAGATTGAAGCCGTAAAAGATTGGGCTACTCCAACAAATCCTACGGAAATTCGACAATTTCTAGGACTAGCCGGGTATTACCGAAGGTTCATCGAAGGTTTTTTCAAAGATAGCTAGACCTTTGACCAAGTTGACACAGAAAAACAAGAAGTACGAGTGGGGAAAGAAACAAGAAGCTGCTTTTCAGTTGTTGAAGCAAAAGCTTTGCAGTGCGCCAATTTTGGCACTACCCGAAGGAATTGAGAATTTCGTTGTATATTGTGATGCTTCGCATAAAGGACTTGGGGCTGTTTTAATGCAAAATGAGAAGGTGATAGCGTATGCTTCTCGACAACTTAAGACTCATGAGAAGAATTACACCACTCATGATCTTGAGTTAGGGGCCGTAGTTTTTGCACTCAAGATTTGGAGACACTACCTCTACGGTACCAAGTGCACAGTGTTTACTGACCACAAGAGTTTGCAATATATTCTTTATCAAAAGGAGCTTAATATGAGGCAACGTCGTTGGTTGGAGTTACTCAGCGACTATGATTGTGAAATCAAGTATCACCCGGGAAAAGCCAATGTTGTGGCCGATGCTCTTAGCCGGAAAGAGAGGCCCAAACCTTTAAGAGTTCGATCATTGGGAATGACGATTAATTCGCCTTTATCATCGAAAATCCATGAAGCACAGATCGAAGCACTTAAGGAGGATAACCGACCAAGTGAAAAGCTTTATGGTATGCCCGAGAGCGCGAACGGTTTTGTGAAAAGAGCAGATGGAGTATTATGTTACAAGGATAGAATGTGGGTTCCATTGTATGGCGGAATACGAGAATTGATTATGCATGTGTCGCATAAGTCAAAGTATTCTATTCACCCAGGATCGGATAAGATGTATCAAGATCTTAAGGAACTTTATTGGTGGCCGAACATGAAAGCAGAGATTGCCACGTACGTTAGTAAATGCCTTACCTGCTCTAAGGTAAAAGTCGAATACCAGAAACCGTCAGGATTACTCCAACAACCAGAAACTCCTCAATGGAAATGGGAACGCATTACGATGGACTTTGTTACGAAACTTCCTAAGACATCGGGAGGTTACGACGCTATTTGGGTAATTGTTGATCGCCTTACCAAATCAGCCCATTTCATACCGATTAGAGAGACTTATTCCATGGAACAACTCACTAGACTTTATGTCAAAGAAATAGTCTCGAGGCACGGCGCACCAATTTCTATCATTTCCGACAGAGATAGTCGATTCACTTCAAACTTCTGGAAATCGTTGCAAGATTCATTTGGAACCAGATTAGAGATGAGCACAGCATATCACCCACAAATCGACGGTCAAAGTGAAAGAACAATTCAAACTTTAGAAGATATGCTGAGGGCATGTGTGATTGATTTTGGAAATGGTTGGGCTAACCATTTGCCATTGATAGAATTCTCGTACAACAATAGTTATCACACCAGTATAAAGATGGCACCATTTGAGGCACTCTATGGTCGAAAGTGCCGATCACCTGTTTGTTGGGCCGAGGTAGGAGACGCACAACTTACTGGTCCAGAAATGGTACGGGAAACGACAGAAAAGATAGTTCAAATTCGTGATAGACTCAGAACTGCCAGAAGCCGACAGAAAAGTTACGCGGATGTTAGACGCAAGGCATTGGAATTTCAAGTGGGTGACAAAGTTATGTTGAAAGTATCGCCTTGGAAGGGCGTGGTACGATTTGGAAAGCGCGGAAAGTTAAACCCGAGATACATTGGACCATTCAAGATTTTGAGTAGAGTTGGTCCTGTAGCTTACCAACTTGATCTTCCACCAGAACTTAGTCATGTGCACAACACGTTTCACGTTTCAAACCTGAAGAAATGTCTTTCGGACGAATCGCTCGTTATTCCATTGGACGAAGTTCAGCTTGACGATAAACTCAACTTTGTGGAGGAACCTGTAGAAATTATGGACCGCGAGGTCAAGCAGTTGAAACAGAGTCGTATTCCTATCGTGAAAGTTCGTTGGAATTCTCGAAGAGGTCCTGAGTTTACTTGGGAACGGGAAGACCAGATGCGACACAAGTATCCTCATCTTTTCACCGACACCGTTAGACCTAACAACGATTGAATTCAGGGACTGAATTCCTTTTTGGATGGGCGAATGTGACAACCCGTACTTCCAGGTCATTTCTCGAAAAAAAATTCATGCCTTACAATTTCAACATTTATCGTAAACTTGGTTTACGTGTTTCAAATTCGCGTAACCTTAAAGGTTTAGCGGCGAATTCATGATCACATCATCACGAACATTTCATATGGACTAAGATTAGTCTACATTTCATTGACATCATTTGCATCATGATAGTTCATTCATGACATTTCATTTCACATTTAACGCGTAAATTTTTATATTAAATAAACGTTATCGCGTGAGTTATTAATTTTGAATATTTAATCCGTTATTTCAAAAATGATCCCGATGTATTTTTAAACTTACATTTAGTTTATAAAAACTATATTTTTAGTTTAACTAGTGTTTTGAATTTATTTCGTATATAAATCGTTGAATTTATATTATTACGACGTGTTTCTTAAAAATTATACGATAATTATTTTATCACTCAAATTTCATAAGGAATGTATTTTTACAATTTTTATAAAATCATTATACTCTATTTTGATCTATTAAAAACTTACTTGTACCAAAAATCTACCATTTACCTTACAAGATTTATTTAACTACACATTACTTACACTTTTCTTAAAAATTGTTACAAGTATATATTTTATACAAGAGTAAGAAAAAAAAAAAATATCTAGACACATTCCTCCCCCCTTGGCCGACCAAGGGGGAGGGTGTCATTAATTTGGGTAAGGTTCTTTGATTGTTAAAATTCATACTCAACTTAAAGTCTTACTTACACTTTCATTTATCTCATACATGTATCTCTATTATTTCACAAGTGTTAGCTAAAAGTTTTTTTCTTCTCTCCTTGTGTTCTTCCAAAACCGGCCACATCAAGGGTTCTCCAAGGGATCAAAATTTTGCTAGTTCAAGTGTTATAAACAATCTAGATAACATTCTTTATAAGGTTTTGCAATAAAAACCAAGAGTGTTTAGGTTTAACCTTGGTTCTTATCACCTCATCATATTAACTTGTGAGCATGTTTCTTTTATTTTTCATGTTTCCTTTTCATTTCATATTCATCTCTTCATATTTGGTACAAACATGCAAGACATATGTTGATTTATACCATTTTTACATGATTTTTAGAAATATATATATAAGGTCATCCTATAATTATCCCCTTGGTATACTTTGGTCTTGATGATGTTTAGGAACCCATGACACCCTAAGAAGGTGTATGGTAGGATTAGATTAGCTTTGGAGTTGATTTGAAGGGATTAGAATAGGTTTAGTACGGGAAAAACTATTTTCGATACGTATAAAATATGTTCTGTCCTTGTTTTGATTTTCTGGAAAATCCGACAGTAGGCACGACTTTTTGGCCTTGATATTTAGAAAATATACTTTAAAACGAATCCGTGGCCGTTTGAACGGATAAAAACGGAGTTATAACGAAGAAGTTATGAATTTTTAAAGTTTGACGACGAAATATATAATTTTCAGAAATTTCAGCAGCATGTTTTTACTTTGTTCAAGTCAAAAACGAGCCTTAAGCTTTGCAAATTATTTCGACTTGTCAAAAATATATTAGTATACTTTGATACGAAGCTAAGGACGTATTATACGTAGAAAACGGATTTGAAACGACGAAGATATGCACGTTTTCATAAAATTGCCGTAACTATTATTTTCTGAAAAACTATATTATTTTTACGAGATAAGTATTACGGTAACTAAAACGACCATGTTAGCGGCTGTTTTTATCAATGATGTGGAACTTTTTGAAACGAAATGTCTTCTAATAAAATCAAGATCACCGAACATATTTTTCAAAACAATCGACCGTTTGTATAGCGGAGTTTTAATAAATTATTTACGGATGCTTAAAATTGGCCGAAACTCACTTTTTACACAACAATTAGACAAAACCACCATCTTTATCCCTTATTATCTTTATGTTCGAGACCTTTATGACGAAAACTCCTGAACTGAAACTTCTAGATTTTGATACAAACTTTCTAAAACTGTCGAGTTCGTTTCCTAACGATCTAAGCACACCATTTTACGACTAGTTTTCCAAAGCCATTTTTGTTACTTTTATAAAAATTCCGACGACATTGTTTTACGACGAAAAGTGAAAAGTTCACCATAAATCATTATAAAACCATTGTAGGATGACATTTTGACGTAAAAACTTGTAAAGTCATTTTTGAAGGGTCAAGACGTCAAAAGAGTATTTTTCGACGACAAGTAATATTTTTCAAAACTCGCAAATGGTATAAATAACATACGAAATGCATGCATAACATTACATTGCAACTCATTACATATCATATCATTCGTAATAGGTCCCGGATAAAGCATCACATTATACCTCAGTGTACTCACTCTTGTCGTCACACCAGTTTACCAAGTGAGTTTTCATAGCCCCGTCGATCATGCTTTTAATTATTTTCAAACCCACGGGGGAGAATACATTGTACAACATTTTTATTACGATACCAAGTATGTTAAATTCATTTACATTGCTTAAGTTACCGCATTTGCCAATTGAAAGTCCCCATTACCTGAACATGAACCGTTAATCTTTGAAGCGAGGATGAGTGGATAGATCTATCGAGGGTGACGCCTCCATCCGGGTTGGTGAATCCCAACTAGTCATACGGATGCATTTCATTTAATAACATTACGGAGTTGTCTGGCAAACACTCTGCAGGGGCATACATTATGAATTGTCTAGTTTCGGTGTCATGGGCTTATTGCAATTGTAACATATTTTTATTACGTGACATGATTGTCATGCCTGGTCTATACTTGCGTAGTCGTATAAAACATTTACATAAACCTATGATTGCTCACCAACATTATTGTTGACCGTTTTAGCAATGTATTTTCAGGTAACTAAGACATTCGCATGACATGGTTTAGGGACCTACCTTTTGAGTCGCGGCGTCGACTTACATTATTGTACATTATGGCACTTTATTTCAAAACCATCGTTTGGACATGTAATATATTTGTATTTCCGCAAACTTTGTAAACTTTTGGGACCTATGTTGTAACTCTGAAAGCTTTTGTTAAATATCAAACGATGTGTTTTTAAAACGACACTTTAGGTCGTTCAATATAACTGTGATTGTGGTGCTATGACAGTCAATCCCCCAGGAATTCCATTCCGCTGCAAAACAGGTAAATTGGGGGTGTGACATTGTTGAAGAGGACTTCATAAATAAGCCACTTGATAGTGAAATTAGGTTTGCTTGCATTCAGGCCAAACGATCTCAAGAGATGTTAGAATGTTTAATAGCAACATGTCCTAAATCCTTAGGTGCGAAAGATAAAGCTGTGATGCCTTGTTCCATGCCTAGTGCTAAGTATACAAACCATTTGATGCCCAGCATTAAGAAAGTGAATTTCAATGTGCCTTCAAGTAGTTCAGATCCCTGCACTTCTAGTTCAGGAATGCAAAAAGTAGCAAAACCAACTAATGTTCCAATTCCCTCTACTGGAGTAAGAAGTGACACCAAAGCAAGCGGGTCAAAGCCTCAAGGCAATACAAAGAATGATAGGACCTTGTGTGCTAGGAATGTTCAGTGGGAGAGAGTAGAAGATCACCTTAGGGAGAATTTAAATAAAACGAATCGTGTTGATTCTAGTGTTAGCTCTAAGCGTAGTGTAATTAATGTGAATTCTGCTACTTTTGGCAAAACATGTAATGATGATTGCGTGGTTTCTGTTACTAATCTTGAATGTGGTGTGAATGATTTGATTAATGCTGTTAAATGCCTAGTTAAAACTGTTAATGTTACAAATCAAGCTAAGAAGGCTAATAGGCAAAGGCGAAAGAAAGTTAGAAAATAGTGGAAACCCACAGGAAGGAAATTTAGTAATATAGGTTATCAATGGATACCTACTGGCCATAAGATTAATGAGTTGTGCCCTAAATTTGCTAAGTCAATGCCCACTAAGAAATGGATGCCTACTGGTAGAACTATTCCCTTAAGAAGTGAACATACTTTGAATAGGTCAAATACGGACACTAGCACTGCATCTATTTCTGATGAGTCCATTGTTTCTACTTCTGATGTGGGTGTTCCAATCACTGTTACTAACCAAATGGAACCCATTCTTGCATGGGGATCCCAATTATCCAGTTATCCATTCTTGTCTGTGTTCAACTACAGATCGTTCAAATCGTTCTGTGGTACTTGGACTCAGGCTGTTCCAAGCATATGACTGGAGACCGGTCGCGGCTCATGAACTTCGTGAGTAAATTCATCGGAACTGTGAGATTTGGAAATGATCATTTTGGTGCTATTATGGGTTATGGAGATTACGTGGTTGGAGATAGTGTGATTTCCAGGGTATATTATGTTGAAGGTCTTGGACATAATCTATTTTCTGTCGGACAATTTTGTGACTCAGATTTAGAAGTGGCCTTCAGAAAACATACTTGCTTTGTTAGAGAACTTGATGGTGTGGAACTTCTCAGAGGAACTTGTGGTTCAAACTTATACACCATCTTTATAGAAGATATGATGAAATATTCACCCATCTGCTTGCTGTCAAAGGCTTCCAAAACTAAGTCATGGCTATGGCACCGTCGTCTCAATCACTTGAACTTTGGTACCATAAACAATCTTTCCAGAAAGGACTTAGTAGGAGGATTACCCAGATTAAAGTATGAAAAAGATCATCTTTGCTCAGCTTGCCAATTGGGAAAAAGCACGAAATATGCCCACAAACCAAAACCCACAAACTCAGTAATGGAAGTTCTTCATACCCTTCATATGGATTTGTGCGGACCAATGAGAGTGCAAACGATAAATGGGAAGAAATACATTCTAGTCGTTGTTGATGACTACTCTCGATTTACTTGGGTAAAGTTTTTGAGGACAAAGGATGAAACTCCAGATGTCATCATCAAACTTATCAAACAGCTTCAAGTTCGACTCAACAATACTGTTAGAATTGTTCGAACAGACAATGTCACAGAGTTTGTTAACAAAAAGTTAATTCAGTTTTATGAAAGTGTTGGAATCAGTCATCAAAAAGTGTTCCACGAACTCCTCAACAGAACGGTGTAGTTGAAAGATGAAATCGAACTCTTGTGGAAGCCGCAAGAACAATGCTAATTTATTCAAAGGTTCCAATGTTTCTATGGGCTGAAGCCATTGCCACTGCTTGCTACACCCAAAATCGTTCCCTTATCCATACCTCTCATGGAAAAACTCCATATGAACTTGTTCATAAACGAAAACCTGATCTCTCCTACCTTCGTGTGTTTGGTGCTTTGTGCTATCCAACGAATGACGGTCAAGATTTAGGCAAATTAAGAGCAAAGGCAGATATTGAAGTTTTTGTTGGTTATGCACCAAACAAGAAGGGTTACCGAATCTACAACAAAAGAACTCGAGATATCATGGAAACTATTCACGTCACGTTCGATGAGCTGTCCGGTCAAATGGCTCCAGGACAATCCAGTTCCGGACCCGCATCTCAACTTTCATCAAGTAGTCCTATCAGTTCTACTCTTGGTTCAAATCCCTCACCAGCAACTCCTTATGTACCTCCTTTAGAAGATGATTTGAATAAATTATTTGATCCAATGTTTGATATATGAGGCAAGTGCTAATGATCTGTCAATTCCATCAATAGAGGCTGCTCCTATCCCTGTCAATGAAGTTAACCCTTCAGTTTCAATGTCATTAAGTCAAGAAGCGCCTGCTGCTGATCACTCTGTCTCATCAACAAATCATCAATCATCAAGTGTACGTCATGGAATTGTTTCTGGTACCAATGATGGAGATAATCCCTTTTCTACTCCTGAAGATGCCCCATTTGAAAACATATTTGCTCCTGAATCATCATCAGAACCATCTTCATCAGGAGAAATCGATTCCGCTACTTCTGTTCCTCAACAACAACCACATGAACACCTTAGAAAATGGACACATGATCACCCATTGGACAACATCATTGGAAACCCTTCTCGTTCAGTATCCACTCGTCGACAACTTGCAACCGATGCCTTATGGTGCTTCTTCAACTCTGTACTCTCAAAGATCGAACCAAAAGACGTTAAAACTGCTATGAATGAAGACAGCTGGTTCAATGCCATACAAGAAGAAATTCATGAGTTTGATAGACTAGATGTATGGGAACTAGTACCTACTCCTGACTGTGCTATGATCATCGCTCTAAAGTGGATCTTCAAAGTAAAACTTGATGAGCATGGTGATGTATTAAAGAACAAGGCTCGATTGGTTGCAAAAGGATACCGTCAAGAGGAGGATATTGAATTTGAAGAATCATTTGCTCTAGTTGCTCGTATCGAGGCAATCCGAATCTTCTTGGCTAATGCTGCAAGTAAGAACATGGTAGTCTATCAGATGGATGTAAAGACGGCTTTTCTTAACGGTGACCTTAAAGAAGTCGTATACGTCAGCCAACCTGAAGGCTTTGTGAATCCAGAGCATCCTACTCACGTCTATCGTTTGAAGAAGGCTCTCTACGGTTTGAAGCAAGCTCCAAGGGCATGGTATGATACGCTATCAAAGTTTCTTCTATCTACTGGATTCACCAAAGGAGCAGTTGATCCGACATTGTTCACCAGAAAGTTAGGCAAACATTTAATTCACGTTCAAATCTATGTTGATGATATTATTTTTGCCTCGACTGATCCCAGTGAATGTGACCGTTTTTCAAATGAAATGGGTTCCAAATTTCAAATGTCAATGATGGGACAAATGTCATTTTTCTTGGGATTACAAATTTCACAAAGTCCCGAAGGCATTTTTATAAATCAATCTAAATATGCAAATGAGATTTTAAAGAAATTTGTATTTGATTCTTGTGACCCTGTTGACACTCCCATGATAGAGCGTTCTAAACTGGATGAGGACCACTCAGGGATCATGGTAGACCAAACGAAATATCGTAGTATGATTGGATCCCTGATGTACCTCACAGCCAGTAGACCAGACATTCTGTTCGTTGTTTGCATGTGTGCGATATCAGGCTAAGCCTACCAAAAAGTACCTTGAAGCGGTTAAACGGGTCTTTCGGTATCTTCAAGGAACCATCAATATGGGACTTTGGTACCCGAAGGACGCCGGTATGTCACTAACAGCCTATGCAGATGCTGATCATGCAGGATGTCAAGATACATGTCGAAGTACGTCTGGAGGTGCTCAGTTTTTGGGTGATAAGCTTGTGAGCTGGTCTTCAAAGAAACAAATGAGTACTTCTATTTCCTCTACAGAGGCTGAATACATAGCCATGTCATCTTGTTGTGCTCAAATCCTATGGATGAGATCCCAATTATTTGACTATGGCTTTGAATTCAACAAAATCCCTCTGTATTGTGATAATGAAAGTGCTATTGCTCTCTCATGCAACAACGTTCAACATTCAAGAGAAAAGTACATCGACATTCGACATCATTTCATCAGGGAGCAAGTAGAGAATGGTGTGGTGGAACTCTATTTTGTGAGGACAGAATATCAATTAGCAGACATCTTCACCAAAGCTCTTCCTAGAGAACGTTTTGAGTTTATCCTCCCACGACTTGGTCTAAAGAGTCTACAACTAGAAACACTCAAACGTCTTCAAGAGGAAGAACAGGATTAAAGGTCTTTCTTCATCCATATCTTGTAAATATTTATTCGAAAAGCAAATAGAAAATTATAAAACTTTCAAAAATCCATAAAAACTTGAAAACCTTGAAAAAAAAATATTGTCTTTTTGTCATATTTTTCTCGATTCGATAATATCTATGGTCTTTGTGCTGTCATTCAAAGAATGACACGGGTCTTTAGATGTTGTTCGAATGTTCACCAAAAAAAAAATTGGGAGAAAAGTGAAACAATGGTTCATTGTCATTTCAGAACAGAGCCATGCTTTATCTTAAATCTTCAAACCTCATGCTCTGATTCTAAAAACAAATGGTTGTCGTAAAAAACACAAATGTTTCCTTTCAAATATTTTTCTTTCAAATGATTCTTCTAAAAAATATTTGTCATCTAATGAAAACAAAATTGCTTTGAAAATACTTCGGACTCTACTTTTGAAAATCATCCGGGCTTTTCATGTGTCAAAATCTCTATCCTTCAATCAACAACATATGTCATTGATTGAGGGGGAGAATGATTTCAAATCAAAAAGAGTATTTTTCAAACAATTAGCACGTAATTGAGAAAGGTCTACTCTTGAATAATCAAAAAGAACAATGTTTTACAATATTGTATACAATTGGTACAAGACCTTTGTTATTATTATGTTTTCAAAAGATACTCAAGCATGTTTAATCTTTAGATTCTAAAGTCTCAAACTTGATCCTTATCGGTTAAATGTTTCTCATAATCAAGTCACATCTCCCCTCAAAAGCTTTCAAAATCAATTTAAATCTACATAGATCACAAATCTCAAATGATTTGAAAATTGTGATCGGGGGAGAATTTGTGATTTAAACTGATAATTCGATAAATGGTCTTCATAAGTGCTTTGCAAGCTATCCTCCCCACATGTGCCAAATGATTTCAAATTTTCCATGCACATGTTGAGGGGGAGCATCCTTTGTTAAACCACAAAGAATTGAAATGTGATTGATTTGTCTCTAAGTGCAGGTTCCTTCCTATGTGTGCAAAACTCTTTCAAACCTCGAGGCACATATTGAGGGGGAGCAAATTTATGAAAACCTCATCCTTCCCCAATATGCTTTCTCCACTTGATTTGATCAGGGAAGTGATGTTGATATCTTTTAGAAAATGGTAATCAAAGAAGTTAATTCTTCCTCTTGCCTCCGTGTGCCAAAATGATTTCAAATACATGATGCACATGTTGAGGGGGAGCTCTGTTTCTAAAAATATCAAAAACAATTCATGTACAAAATGCTTTGATAATATATCACAAGTATCTGAATTAATTTTCAAAATGGTTTTCAATTGGTTCCAATGGCAGATGAACAATACCAAATAGACTGACCTAATTTAGTTTATGTATGGTGATATAAGGATGATAAGGTTAGGCATTTGTTCCCATGATCCGCCAGTACCGGAGGGATCTACCCAGGGACAATCCACTAGTTAGTGTAGAGTCCTTAGGTATGATGAAAAAAGGAGAAAAGTGAGATATGGGAAGAGTGCGGACTGAGACAGAGCTAGTACTGGAATAAACCCAACAAGGTTCTAGTTATGAAGTCTCGGTAAGCACTGAAGGGGTTGAAGAATGAAAAAGAATTGAATGAGAAAATGGTGAAAACAAATAGCCCTCCATTAATTCAACCTTAGGGCATAAACCGGGTTCAATACATATGCTACTGGTGGTTACTAAGGTAACACTGGTATTGAAGACAAGACGTCATGGACCCAGTGACGCACTGCACTAAACTTCCCAAGCTACTCAAGTTCCTCTTAAAATGGCTTGTTTCATTCTCACGGGGAACCGACATTATCTATCGACTTTCTCCTAGAGATTGTTGATATTGAAGAAGGAGACCCTCTCCCTAGTCTCCGATATAGGAAACCAAATGTGCACTATTGAGTCTAGAGCCACGAGATCATCAAATAAATCTCATTAGGACACTGATAAGGTTTTAAAATGTACCTTTTTGAGGGGTCGTTTAAGCCCTTATTTGATCACTTTTGTATCCGTTATTACTTAATATCGCTCCTTTTCACTTTTTAGGTCTCTTGAAGGCAAATTGCTGGAATGGCACTTATTTGGAGGAAAAGGCGCGGATATACGAATAAAATGGCTAAAGTCAAGAATCGAGACACTCAAGCTGCTGAAATACAAGGGGACGGCGTCAGGTGTTATCTGCGACGCCGTCGCATCACTTTTGTGACGGCTCAGTAGCCAAATTCCTTATTTACAAGTGACGGTGTCAGGCTTTAAAAGAGTAGGCCGTCGCAACTCAGACGGCCTAGATTTGATCCAGAGGGCGTCAGAGGCTGAAGAGGACGGCGTCACAAGCATAAGGTAACGGCGTCACAAGCATAAGGTAACGCCGTCGCAAGTCTAACGTGGCCAAGACGAAACCCTAATGACGGTGACCCGACGACGTCACAAATCATAAGGTGATGCCATCGCGAATATAATCTTATATATAGAATCCGAATTTTTCAGTTTTAGGTGAGTAGTCTTTTGGAGTAAAAAACCTAAACCTAACCAAGGCTGTCTTGTACAGTATTTTAGGGTTCCAAACCCTATCTTACACCAAGATAAGTACTTTACTTCATTAATTCAATTATGTCTTCAATTATTTGTGTGTATGCTTGCATGTTCTCCATGTCCGGCTAATTTACTTGTGTGTTTGCTTAGGGAATATGAAACTTAACTATTGAATATTGTTTGGTTGTCTCTTATCTTAATTGTTAATGATCTAGTAATGCGATAGGTCATTCGTTGTGTAGTTAATGCTTGATTAATCTTTGTGAACCTTAGACTATAACACCTAGAGTAGTTGTAGGCTAAACCATCCAAAGAGTACCTTAGAGTTAGAGTTTATAAATCCTAGAGATTTTGTAGACGAGACCCTTTGGTAGTTTCAAAGAGTTAGGGATAAACGCATACCCTACGACCTTAGACAAACAACGCGATTAGGAATAAGGACGTGACAATTCAACCATCAATAGGAGATAATTAAGGAGTAATAAAACCTAAGTAAACACATATTTAAATCATCATACGAGCACATAATAATTAGACATAGACTACCCTCACCTTAGTTAATTAGATAATTAGATAATAGAGTAATCGGTAGAAATACCAACCCCCCCCCAAATCCAAACCCCGAGATTCGTACCTTTCCCTTTCCTAAAAAAAACATAAAAAGATAAAAAATAATCTTCCTCAACCCCAACCTTAGCGTAGTAACTCCTCACTAGCATTCATATTCCCCTAGAGAATGATATCAATTCCCGTGGCTTACCCTAATACTACACTATAACGATTAGGTTCACTGCCTAGGGTGTTGAAAAACATGCTCGACGAAAAAGAAGTTCCTTTGACCCCGAACGACGCGTGTAGCATTATCAAGTTTTTGGCGCCGCTATCGGGGAATAGAATAGCTAGTTAGTAGTCCACCTCGTTTAGGTTTCTTTGCTTGATTCCTATCAAGTAAATTTTTTCTCAATTTTTAGCTTCCTCATAGTCTATCCCCCTTCTTCGTGACCTTTGTTAGTACCCCCATCACTTTTCATCATAGAAGGTGATAACCCACCACCATTCATCAACCTACCACCAAATGACCCGCCAAGAGGCCGTATTCTTGGTGAATACTCGAGACCAAGCCACCTAGGCTATAGGAACACCATTGAGCTTCCCGAACAAGCCCAAACTACGGCCCTGCGATCCGACACCATCGGTTGGTGCAAAACGGATGTGCATTCCATGGACTTCGTTTCGAAGATCCTAATCAGCATCTTAAGGATTTCTTTAAAATTGTCGATTCCATCGACCTTGATGCTACTACTCGGGAGACCACGCTTCTGCGTCTCTTCCAATTCTCTCTACGGGACCAAGCTAGTAATTGGCTTGAGCGACTTCCCGCCTGCTCCATCTCCAGTTCGGATGATCTCACCTCTCGCTTCCTTGCTCAAATTCTCCCACTGGGGAGAACCACTAAGCTTAGGAATGACATCTTGATGTTCCAACAACGTCAAGGTGAATCTCTCTACGAAGCATGGACCCGATTCAAGGACTTACTGCATAAAGTCCCTCATCAAGGCATTGATCTTTGGCTTCAAGTCCAACTCTTCTATGATCATGTCAACTTCCCCACTAAGCGATCCATTAACCAAGCGGCCGGTGGAAAACTTAGTGATCTCACCGCAGAAAAATCATGGGGTATAATAGAGGACCTTGCTCTCTATGGCAACGAAAGTTGGAATGACCCCCGTGAGTTGCCCAAAACCGTTAAGGCAATCTCCTTGCCTCCAATTGACTCACAATCTTCCAACCGTAGGATGCTCGAGCTTGAAGATCAAGTAAAATTCCTAATGAGCTCCTACGAAAATCCTAAGTCTTCACATCAAGTGAATAAAATCACTCTACCTTGTGAGTTATGTAGTGGTCCCCATGACACTCGTGATTGCACAAGACTCCCCGAACAAGCTTTTACGGACTACGCCTCCACGTGTACCGACGGAGCGGGAGAGAAGTGGTACACTTTCAAGCCCGAACAAAACAACTTAGGAAACTCTTACAACCCCTCATGGAGAAATCACCCTAACCTTAAGTGGAACCAAAACTCAAGCACACCCCAAAGCTCATCTAGTCCACCTAATAGGTTCAATTCTCTAAACACCGGGAACCCCACTAGTCTTGAGGAAATTATATCTAGATTCATGTCATCCCAAGAAACTCGATTGGCTAAGCTTGAAGCCGATTTTAAGCAAAGACAATGCGAGATGACAAACAAGCTTGATGCCCTCTTAAAAGCCTTTAATGACCGGGAAATTAGAGCACTCCCAAGTGATACTATAAAGAACCCAAAAGTGAGTTCGATTTCATTGACTTCATGTTCTTGCTCACCATGGGAGAATGCACATGCATGCCCCTCACACCCAACGGTTCACTCGGTAAATGCTATCAACAAGGGTTCCAAGCAATCCAAAATGAGGTACCAAGGCCCTGCACCATTGGTAGAACCTACTCTTGAGAAACCCGTCAACCAAGAACCCAAACCTAATCTAGAGGAGGAGTACAAGGAACTCTATCAAGAAAAACCGGTTCTTGAAGTCTTAGCTCATACACCTTATTATAATGATTTAAAAGAAAAATATGAGTTAGAACTTAAACTTAGAAAACATGGGTACGCCTTTGTGCGAAATAATCTACCTAAGAAGTTAGACGATCCCGGGCTATTTACTCTTCCGTGTAGGCTTGGAACTTCCAAACTTCTCGATGCTCTAGCCGACTTAGGATCATGCATCAATCTTGTTCCGTTATCCCTCCATAGAAACCTTAACTTAGGTAAGATAGAACCAACGGAAACCATCTTAGGTCTAGCGGACGGTAGTGTTGCATATCCGGTAGGGATAATAAAAGACATGGTAGTACACGTAGGATAGTTGACTCTTTTGGCCGACTTCCATGTGCTAGACATGAATAAGGACCCGACATGCCCATTGCTAGTAGGAAGAGGATTCTTAGCTACCGCTAGTGCCATCATCGATTGTAAGATGTCCAATATAGTGGTAGGAGAAGGGAGTGCTAGGTCAATTTACGATGTCAAAAAGCATACGTACTACAAAGAAGAGGAAATCCCACATGAGATTAGGTTGGATAGAATGCCTTCTAGATATGGGCCTTGGATAGATAAGAACCTCATAGGTCCCCAACGACCTTTCTACCTAGATGAAGCCTTTGCTAGTAAAGCAACTTTCCATGAAAAAGAAATGGCTAGGGACATGGAAGTAAACCCGTTCGAGGATGCCTTAGTATTTAGGAAGATGACCGAGTTCCTAGGAAGCTTGCCCGTCAACCTTGTCATGAATAAGTGGAAAGTTGAGAAGCCTAAACATAAATGGGATTGGGATAGACCGCCTAGTGATGGTAATGGGGAGTGGCACATTAGGATAACAATCTATGATCTCGATGGAGAGAAGTTTGAAAAGGCATATCAAACCAAACGTACTACTAGGAACTTGAATGATAAGTTTGATCCTTATGACATTGTTCAGGATAGGCTTACTTATATCGGTACGTAGGGGCACGACTACGAGTCTAGCTACAAGACTCATAAATAAAGAAAAGCGCTTCGTGGGAGGCAACCCATGCTTAATTGTTTGCTTGTTTGTGTCATATATCTTTTATTGATTGTCTATTCTCATGTTTAAATTTGTAAAAATGCTTTATTTTGTTTTTAACCTCGTCTTAATCATATATAAGGGTATTCTAAATAAAGGATAAGTGTAGGGAGGATTACACACGTTTTCAAAATAAACGTAAACATGAGAATTGCAATTAATTAAAAGATATACATGTGTGTTTGTTCGAGTCAAATGCTTGTATCGAGTCATAATGGATGTTTTGCAGAAAATTTTTCTAGATTCTAAAGATGTAAATTTTTCAGAATTTTTTTCTAGAAAATCGCAGACCAGTTTTTTTCAGGATAACCTGACGGCGTCAGGATCGCAACCTGACGGCATCAGGAAGGAGCAAAAATAACAGATTACTTTTTTCTCGTTTTCTGAGCTACTTATAAATTTTGGAATTTTCCAGGTCTGAATTTTCTAAAAATTCTGTAAACATCCATTCCACAAGCATTATATCCTAGTTTAGTAGAGTCTTATATATATTATTACCGCCGATTTTACGCGAAGGTTTCATTTGTTTTCTTCAAGTGTGCAGGTTTTATTTATCAAGAAGAAGATACATAAGGTTGGAAGGAGCTTTTCACGCATACATTCTTCTTGGAAAGGATTTAACCACTACTTCACACACGGATCCTACCGAGCTAATCAGGGGAGTATTAGTTTCTTTCGTTTTTTATTACCTTCTATTATCATAACTTTGATACTTTCGGGGAACATTGGGGACAATGTTCAGTTTAAGTGTAGGGAGGGAAAATAAAACGGGAACTTTGAAACTATGCTTATCCTTGACTATTTACTTTGTCCAATTGTATTTGTGTAATAAACCATGAGAAAATGTCAGTTAGGGTAATTTTGGCACCAAATTTAAAATTTTTCATGACATATAGGAGTGGGCCATTAGTCTTAACAAAATCGTCTCACGGATAGGAAGTTACATGACTAGCACAAAAACCCTTTACCACCTAAATTCCACCCAAAATGTGAGGATCACCCTTAGATTAGTAGGAATTAAAGCATTCATCTTTAATGCTTAGAGTGTGAACCGGTAGTATAATAGATTCTAGAACTTGTTTTGTGATGCATCCCGAGATCGCTAGTAAGACTACACTTGTGTAGTTAGGAATAACTAAATGATAAGATGCATTAGGATAACCCTTGTTTGATACCCGTAATATAATTACTTCTTCCACATCGGTTGAGTAATTCCCCCACACCCTTGCGTTGTACTCATCTTTAGTACACGATACCCCTAGTTAACCCCTCAGAGCCTATCCTTTTCGCGGTTCTCGTGATGTTTCGGTTTTTCCGGAATATCAATGAAGAGCATTGTTTACACCCCACCCCCAAATGTACACCCAAATCGCCTTAGCCTACCTTGTATGCACTCACTTTTAGTGCATTATTGTTATCACTCTAAAAACCCTTATTTCAATTATCTAGTTGCTTGCATGAGTTGCTAAGTCGAGTCATATCCTTTGTACACAGTTTTGGGACGATTGGGACTCATGGAAAAATTTAAAGTTTATGAAATGACTGGAAGGGAACGTTAAATTCAGATTCCCTTTATTTGCGTAATAATGTACTCCAAGTGTTTTGATCTTTTCAATTCGGGTCAAATTAGTGTTAGAGTAATAAAAACTCAAGTGTAGGGATGTGCCTATAAATCCCTATCATTTTGATGTTACCGTAGAGGATGGTAGAGTAAAAGTGTATTCAAAAAATAAAAAATAAAAAAAATAGGCTACCATCCTACCTCTATCCTTTAAATTTATGTTTGTTTGTTTCAGTTATCTAGAGTTTAGAGTGTCGAGTCTTGGCTTAGCAACGCCATTCTTCGTATCCTTGTAACATAAAGATTTTTGATTTGCCACCACTAAATAGCCTATCCCACCAAACCCTTTGTTTCCTTACCGTAAGCCTAACATTACAACCCTTTAAAAGACCTCTTTGATAGTATTTCCTAGGTGTTTACGCCAAAGCGATGGAGGTTTGATCTAGTCTCAAGCTTATGGTAATCTATGTACTAGAACCGGTTAATGAGTGTTTATCTTCCGTTTTCAACTTGTTATATTTCATATACACCCGAGAGATGTGAGTACCCAAACACCCCATGTGAGGTGCTAGTATGTAATTTTCGTGCTTGTTATGACTTTTGCGGGGCTTATATGTGTTGTGGATTGTTCTAAACCAATGCTTCAAGACCCCTAACTTATAAATTAATTGGCTAAAAGCACATTTGCTTGAGGATAAGAAAATACCAAGTGTAGGGATATTTGATAAGGTTTTAAAATGTACCTTTTTGAAGGGTCGTTTAAGCCCTTATTTGATCACTTTTGTATCCGTTATTACTTAATATCGTTCCTTTTCACTTTTTAGGTCTCTTGAAGGCAAATTGCTGGAATGGCACTTATTTGGACGAAAAGGCGCGGATATACGAAGAAAATGGCTAAAGTCAAGAATCGAGACACTCAAGATGCTGAAATACAAGGGGACGGCGTCAGGTGTTATCTGCGAGGCCGTCGCATCACTTTTGTGACGGCTCAGTAGCCAAATTGCTTATTTACAAGTGACGGTGTCAGGCTTTAAAAGAGTAGGCCGTCGCAACTCAGACGGCCTAGATTTGATCTAGACGACGTTAGAGACTGAAGAGGACGGCGTCACAAGCATAAGGTGACGCCGTCGCAAGTCTAACGTGGCCAAGACGAAACCCTAATGACGGCGACCCGGCGGCGTCACAAATCATAAGGTGACACCGTCGCGAATGTAATCTTATATATAGAATCCGAATTTTTCAGTTTTAGGTGAGTAGTCTTTTGGTGTAAAAACCCTAAACCGAACCAAGGCTGTCTTGTACAGTATTTTAGGGTTCCAAACCCTATCTTACACCAAGATAAGTACTTTACTTCATTAATTCAATTATGTCTTCAATTATTTGTGTGTACGCTTACATGTTCTCCATGTCCGGCTAATTTACTTGTGTGTTTGCTTAGGGAATATGAAACTTAACTATTGAATATTGTTTGGTTGTCTCTTATCTTAATTGTTAATGATCTAGTAATGCGATAGATCATTCGTTGTGTAGTTAATGCTTGATTAATCTTTGTGAACCTTAGACTATAACACCTAGAGTAGTTGTAGGCTAAACCATCCAAAGAGTACCTTAGAGTTAGAGTTTATAAATCCTAGAGATTTTGTAGACGAGACCCTTTGGTAGTTTCAAAGAGTTAGGGATAAACGCATACCCTACGACCTTAGACAAACAACGCGATTAGGAATAAGGACGTGACAATTCAACCATCAATAGGAGATAATTAAGGAGTAATAAAACCTAAGTAAACACATCTTTAAATCATCATACGAGCACACAATAATTAGACATAGACTACCCTCACCTTAGTTAATTAGATAATTAGATAATAGAGTAATTGGTAGAAATACCAACCCCCCCCCCCCAAATCCAAACCCTGAGATTCGTACCTTTCCATTTCCTAAAAAAAACATAAAAAGATAAAAAATAATCTTCCTCAATCCCAACCTTAGCGTAGTAACTCCTCACTAGCATTCCTATTCCCCTAGAGAACGATATCAATTCCCGTGGCTTACCCTACTACTACACTACAACGATTAGGTTCACTACCTAGGGTGTTGAAAAACTTGCTTGACGAAAAGGAAGTTCCTTTGACCCCGAACGACGCGTGTAGCGTTATCAGACACTGTCTATGAAGACTCTCTGTTTCACACAATGTGGAAAGAGAGGTTATATCTTATGAGTCCTACGCATTATCCTTGTGGTATTGCCAGGACATCTGAGTGATATGCAAACATATTCACAATGAAGATGGAAAGCCTTCTGGAGCCAACATCAAACAAGCTCCTGGTGGGTGGCATGTGAGATCTATCCAATAGATCAACCATGTGACAACTGAACAGAAACAATGGGGCGAATCATAATTATGATTCAATCCTGGTTCAGGTTATGGATTGACGGATACCTTTGAAAAACCGGTCGTTGTGCTTAAAAATCTTTTCTCTAGCACATCGACTGTGTACTAATATTTCAAAATAAAAGGTGTTTATGATTGATAATTGATTTTCATTAAAACCTTCGTTGTATTGCAAAAACAATTTATATTGTGCGGTACACGATTGTTCTTCAAATCTCTTTTCATCAATCGGTGAATCTCAATTCGCTGGTTCACTCACTCCGTGTTGTCTTCTTTGAGATGTTCCGGTTTGAGAATAGCTAGAGTAGCTGCGAAACCCTGTCAAGGAAATTCTTCGGAATTATACCTGATCACAGGCAGTACTTGTACTGATCAACGGGGAACCATGGGCCGTGTACCTTAATTCAACGAAAGTGATCAAAGACACTTTCGTGCGCTTTATTGCTAACTATTGTATGCAGGTACGCCCGACGTTTGCAGCTGATCAGAATGAAGCGGTCAATCCATAGCCGCATGCTCACTCAACACATTTACTTCTAAAGAAATCATGATTAGTGCATCAATGACTCTGATATTTTTACTCCATGCTTCTGCTACGCTGCTGCCAATATCATGAATCAACGAAAGCTTCCGCTACCCTGATGAGAAGAAATCATGATCCAGAATGTGAGCATGTCAGTCCAAAAGTCACAACATCACATAATACCAACACCACAAAGGATGAGTCAGAGATTTATGGTAGCTGATGATCTCAAAGCTGGCTCAAAACTCATTATCACGTGGATCAGTTAAAGACCTCCACTAGAATTATCCAAACATGCGGAACATGAAGAATCAAAGACTACGACCTACTGAGCAACGAACTTAATCAAGAAACCAAGAACAATCTAATGTAATATTTGTTTGTATTCATTGTAATTTTAGGTGACCTCCCTTAGGGGGAGATTGTTAGGATTTAGTAAATCCAGTTGTTAAAGTGTCGGTCACCTCAAGTATATGTATTCGTTAGAAAGCTCGTAGTCGTAGTTAGTTAAAAGTTAAGTAGTATTTAGTTTAGTAACACCGTGGAGGACGGACTGGTCTTTACCCACTGTATGCCTGATCCACAGCCCGTAGGTGGCGATTTGTGTAAGACTATAAATACTCTCTACCTCCCAAGGTAGAGAGTTGGAGCTCATAATAAGATTTTCACTTTCTCTCACTAAGTTCCCAAACCTCTAACTATTTCTCTCTCTAAAACATCATTGTGTACGCCTTCTATGATCATGGTTTGATGTGTTTGTGAAATCCAATATGTTACAGAGGATCTTGATTGAAGAGCAACTGAAAGGGAAACTTGTTCTTTAATAACGAGGTAGGCAAGTGATTAATTATAAATGTTGCTGAAGTGAATGCATCCACCCAATAACTGGCCGGGACATGTGCGTTAAACAACATAACCAGACCAGTTTCGACAATGCCTATGTTTTCGTTCCGCTCGACCATTTTGCTGAGGTGTGTACGGGCAAAAGAAGCGATGAAAAGTGCCATTGTCTTCAAATATTTTGCGAACAATTTGATTTACAAATTCTGTCCCACCATCACTTTGAAAAATTTTGATTTTTCTCGAGCATTGTGTTTGAGCAAGATTGATAAATACAGGTAGTACTGAATAAAAACCTGTTTTAGTTTTGAGTGGATAGAGCCACGTAAACCTGGAATAATCATCAATAAAAACAACATAATATCGATATCCATCTTTAGAGCAAACAGGAGCCGGACCCAACTATTTGATTTAGTGTGGTTGGTTTATCACCATGATTCTATATGAATATAAGTTTGATTAGAGAGAATTAAGGGTGAGCACAAAAATTAAAAAATCGAATCGAAATCGAAAAATCTAGAAAGACCACGTCAAAAACCGCACCAATTGAAAAATCAACGATTGCAGTTTTGATTTTTACAAAAATCGCATGTTTTGGGCGGTTTTTAGTTTCATATAAAAAATTGGACCGAAAAAACCCCCTCCCCACCTTTATTAATTTTTCAAATTTTATATATTTTGTTTATCCAAAATATCTTGAACTTACTTGAATATAAGACTTGTGTATATTTCTTTTAGACTATTTCAAATATCGTTTTTGGTTCCTATGTTTCTTGGTTTTAACTTTTTATATATATCCTATGAAAAGTCAAATATCTAACAACCTTCACAGAAGTTAGAAAAAATCTTGGATTTCGACTCCTACACTTTTATTAATCTTATTTGAATTATGTTAGTCGAAAATGATCTCTAAATTATATGAAAACTTGCTAGTTGTTTGTTTTATACTTTTTGTCTTTTGACGAAACAAGTTAAAGTTATGACAGTTCATAATTTTTGAATTAACAAAGTGGATAATTTTAAAACTAGAAAAAAATCGAAAAGGGACCAAACCAGACCGATTTAAAGAAGAAAAAAAAACCAAAAATCCGAAACCAAAAAACTGAAACGATCAATTTGCAACTTTTGAAAATCGAAGTTTTTGGATCGCGATTTGGTTTTACTAAAAAAATAAAACCGCCCCATGATTACCCCCATGTAGAATGACAATTGGTAAAATTAAAAGATCACTATCAATAAACTTTGTTAATACAAATAAGCCGTAAAAACGTTTATTTATATTTTACGATCTTCTAATGTTTTGTCGATAACAAACGTAAAATCATTTTAACGAAACAAATAAAATACGTAAATGGTTTGAGCCAATAGTTTACTAATACACTTACGTTTTCACATAAAACACCAAACAAGTAATAGTGTTTTTATGATTTAGTAATGCATATGTACAACAACTAGTATTTACATATTGGATATATATATACATAATTAGTATGTATTGTAATGGGTAATACAATGGATAGAAGTTTAAGTATTTGACCCATTGACTAAATACATTGAATGTAGTTGGGTAAAACCCAAAGTCCATGACCCATACCCATGGAGCATAACCCATAACCTATTGCATGACATCATGCATAAGTCATAATGGGTATTATCCATGACCCATGGAGCTAACCCATGACCCATGGACTAGATGCATTGCATCTAGTAGACACATTGTATCTACTTGGATACCCATCGTTCAAAGTCTAGGATCCATGACCCATAACCCATGACCCATGACCCAAAACCCATGGGCAAAGAGGAGCGTCCCATGGTTCCCCCAGTTTACACTGGACGGATCCCTCAAGTAAGGGATCCGTGGGATCCGTGGAACAATAGCTTATTTTCTTCTACAAATAGTGAGCCATTTCTTCATTTTGGGTTACCACTCCTACACATACTTTCTCCTAGTATTGTAAACCTTATAAATCTCATATCCAAAGGATCTCTCTATGTAGTTTGTGTTTATTTTTGTGTGATTCTCTAGGTTCCTCTTAAAGGCGAGATCATCACGAGCAAGCTCAAGTCCGTGAGTTGCCATGCTTCGTCATCATCAAGACTACTAAGGTTCTCTTGTTGATAGTTCTTTCTTCCTCCCTAGAAGTGTTGTATCAAAGGCATTAGTGAAGGATGCCGAAAGAGTCAAGACCAAGGCATTAGCGAAAGGTGCTTAACGTCCGTGTCAAAAGCATTAGTGAAGGATGCCGAAAGAGTCAAGACGAAGGCATTAGTGAAAGGTGCTTAACGTCCGTGTCAAAGGCATTAGTGAAGGATGCCGAAATAGTTAAGACAATGGCATTAGTGAAAGGTGCTTAACGTCTGTGTCAAGGGCATTAGTGAAGAATGCCAAGGGTGTACAATCGATATGGTGTATCGATGTACAGATAGAGATAGGTTGTATTCAAGGATATTGATATCCTTGATGATGTTGTAATAAGGAGTGGGTCTCCTTTTGGGATAGGTTTCGTGTAGTGTTGGGTAGTAGTTCCTTCTTTGTAATGGAACTCGGTATCTAGCCTTGTACCGGATAAAGTGTAGACGACGTTGTGATAGGTATGGTTCTACCTTGTGGAAGAACCCGGTGTCTAGTCTTGTACCGGAAAAAGAGTAGGCGACGTTGTGAAGGCTTCTCCGCCATAAGGAGTTGTGTCGTGTAGTGATTACGAACTCTCGAGTAGGTGACTCGGGGAGTAGAGTAGGGCAAGGAAGGTGTCCTTGTAGCCGAACCACTATAAATACTTGTGTCATGGTTTTGCATTTCTTACTCTTTATCTTTACATTGCTTATTTATATGCTTATCTATCAACATCCAACATACACATCAAATAGATTGACATAAGTCGATCTAAATATTTTAAAACAAAGTTTTAATCGTTAAAACTATTCAACCCCCCCCCTTCTAGTTTTCCACAATTGGTATCAGAGCTTCGTTACCAAGTTTCTTAGAGTATGTTGTACTTTAAAAACTTGATACGATCCGTGTATGTTTGAAAACTACAAAGAAGGAAATCTTTTAAAACAAATTGTTTCTTTTATGTTGGATAGTGATAGATTATTCTAACATTTTGTTTCAAGAAATCTTCATGCTAGGATCTCTCCAAAGTCTTAATTTCTATTCAAAGAAAAATGAAGTCAACTTTCAAGGAAGAACCTAAAAGTAATCGCAACCTACTTATTCTAAGTATAACAGATTACTTTAAAAGCTCATGAAGTATTTCGGTTTTATGGTTTCCATAAACCATATCAAGAATTTAGAGGTATGTTTACTTATCCACAAATTAGCTAGTTTACGTTTACATGGATACGTTGATATTATTTTTTTTCGTTAATAATTGCTAGTCTCTAAAAAGTCTCTTTTCGCCACTTTCCCGACTTACTCATCATTCCTCCTTGATTTCTAAAAGATCGTCAAACTAACGCCGCCGTCACAAATAGATCCTTGATAATTAACTTATCAAATCCCGTTGACCAAACATCTATTCAATTAGGAACCTCAAAAGCTATTTTTGTTCCATATGCTAGTGTATAACTTATTACAAAAATAACACCAAACACCCTTTTTCTGTCCACAGTAGCCGGATCCCACAAGTTGTACTAGCCGGATCCCAATTACAAGGGATCCGAGGGAACCGTGTGACAGAAACCAACCATACGTTTTTCAAAACCAATTCTGCTCTTTTCCCTCTCCTCACAAAACACAAAATTGACCATATTGCAGCTTTCATCTCCATAGGGCTTCATATCCTCAAGGATCTTCCTCTAGAACATCATTGTAAGTAATTACACTCATATGTTCTAATCTTCATCATCCTCATCCTAGGGTTTATGGTTTTCAATTTTTCTTAATCAAATGATGAAATTAGGTTTTGCAAAATTGATCACTAAAAAAGGTTTTCACACAAACTAAGATTCCATTGTGCTTACAACATTGTTAATACAAATCAAAACCATAAACCCATCTCAACAAATTTTACCTAATTGAAACATTTGTTTTTCTAGGACCAACCATGCCTAAAGCTACCCAACAAGACCACCATGATACCGTTCACTACCTCACTAAATACTATCAAACGAGGGGTTTTCAAAAATCGATCGTAAAATCTTCAAAAGACTTGAAAAATGACTTATCCACGAAGGTCGTGTGGTCAAGGAATGTTTCCTTGAAAATATCGACATTCATCAAGTCTTCTCAGCAATCAACTTTGATTGTCTCCTTGATATTGATGAACAAATTTGTCCGGTTTTCATCTTTGAATTCTAAAAAAGCGTTAGGATCATTCGAAATAATGATGATAGCATCTCAATCGCTTTTATCATCAATAAACAAAACTTTACTCTACCCCTCAACACATTTGCACAAATCCTCCGCATTCCTTGTGAAGGAATTTGTATGTACTCCCAAGATTGGGCAATATGTACTCAATCCTTTGCACTATATTCCAAACCAATCTACCGCACTCCTCTTGATGACCCCGCAATTGTTCGAGACACCATTTTTCAAATTAGAGCTGACCAATCTAGCTTCAACCGCAACAAAGAGCTTATTCACCGTGATCCCTTTCAAATGGAACTCTTCGAAATGCATCCCATCTATAGAAAGTGGGAAGAAATTCTTAGGGAAAATGTCATTAGTTTGGTCGAAAACAAAGACCATCCAAATGCATGTCTTGTCCAAATGATATATTGTCTCATTCACCAAAGGCCATTTAATCTTGCCTATTACATGGTGAAGAGAATGGCCGGTGTATTCAATGTCGCCAACATGGTACTTCCCTATGGTATGCTCCTAACATGAATCCATGAGTATGTTAGTACAATGCAACCTTCTCCAATCAACGATGATCATTTCCTTTCCGATCACGTCATGGTACCACTCACCAAACAACCCTCTAAATAGTTCATGGTCAATGGAAGAAGACCTCGGGCTTTCCCGGACTCCTCGGACGAAGAAGAAGTAAATGTCAACCCCGTCGCAAACGTCAACTTGGACCCCATAACCTACTATGAACAACTTCCAACTCTTCCAAACGAGACCGAAAAATTCAAACAATTGAAGGGCATGATTCAATGCCTAACTAACTACGTCGTGATGTCAGGAAAGAGGAAGAGAAAAGATTGACAAAAGAGACATTAGGATTATGGTTGCTTTTAGACATTTTGCTTATCATTTTACAATGGATGCTTATGTTTGTGAAATGCTTTATTTTGGTTGTTTGGATATTATCATTACTACTCTTATTTATGATATGGTTTATGAGATATTTTGCTTGTTTTGTTGTTCTTTTAGAGTAGAGATCAATAGCAATTGGTATACATAGTATAGTGCAAAATCTACATTCTTTTTTGTGATGCTTCTAATCTGCAGTTGTCGGATCCATAAAGATATACTAGACGGATCCCTCCTTTTAGGGAACCGTGGGATCCGGGGTGACAGATTTACAATGCAGAACCCCACACATAAAAACAGCTCACTAGATCACTTCACACTAGCTAAACATAAGGCCTTAGGACCACTTAAGTCTTCTTCAAGCTTGGTAAGCTTTACACTCACTCATAACTCATTTAGGATCACACTCAAAGTGCGTTTTAATTTATCATATCACCAAAACTTATCATCCTTCCGCTATTATACTCACACATCATCTATCACATGTCAACACATCTAGTTTTGTAAATCTCTCAATTTTAGCAAATTGATTTTAGTCATCTCTACCTCAAAATGGGGCAAAAACTAGTTTTTCAATTCTTATAATTTTTAAGGAATTTTCAAATTTTATCCCAAGTTGCCATATGATCTCTAGGATCATTTAACATCACTTGACATTATCAAAATTCCTAGTGTCATCCTTGATCACCCATTGGTGTTCATAAAGTCCTATTTTCCTTCCATAAAAGGCAATCATTAGCTACCACCACTCATTACCCTTGATCATTTCAGTCACACCTCATTTAAAACATTTAAGAAGACTGAGACACTCAAGATGTATAGATATTAGCCTCTACCAACATCATTTTCTTCCATTCTTGACTGCTGATAGCCGGATCCCTAGGATTAGCCTAGACGGATCCCTCATTGGAGGGAACCGTGGGAACCGGCTGGCAGATTCAGCAAATCCTACCTAAAACAATCATTTCAAGCTCTCCTTGCTAACTTGAACACTCCATCTTGTCTTAATTAAACTCATAGCTCAGTGCAAATCTATAGTTGACCCTTATGCATGCAAATCATCACATTTCTAAGGATATTAGTGGGTTAAGTCTTTAATGCACTTCCCAAATCCTTCCCTTTATAAGTTATCTTGTTAGAACTTCTTAGTCATCAACCCCAACTTAATTCTCAGCATTTAGAAACCTTTTCCTTAGTCATTTCATTATGAGGAAAGCTCCTAGTGCTAACTCATCCACCAAAGGACCACCCAAGAAACTTGCTCGTGTTGTACACGAGATTTCCTCAACCGAATCATCTCCTGTTATATCTACAAATGCTATGATTTCTCCTCCACCAACTCAACCAATCAAACCAATCCCCAAAAGGATTGTTCCCACAAAAATATCATCACCAAACACCACAATTCCTACTAAACCAAACATACCCATTTCCACCCAACCATTATCTTTGGTGCCTAGAGCCATATCATTTACCACTTCACAATCATCTCCACATCTCTACAACTTAGAGGACTTACCTCCTAGGCCATCCCATCCTCCACCGTTGCCGACACTCTCTTCAATAGAGAAGATTGTGCAACAAAACCAAGGTGTTGAATCAACACTTGCACCGGTATCCTTTTCTCCATTTCCCTCAAATGGTCCATTTTGGATTATGAGGAATCATCAAAGTCAACCACCTGACCACATGGAAGTTGACACCTCTCTACCTCCACTATCATCCTTTGTTGAGCCATCAATGAATGTGCCTCCACCAATCCCTCCTTCTTTTGAGGATCCTCAACCTTCTTCACTTGATCCTCCACATCAAGCCGCTCCATTTATACCACCAACTTTTCCAAGCCATGACAAGGATTGTTATTATTCTCAACACGTTGAAGGCTTGATACATGAACTACGTGAAGAGCAATGTTTCATGTTTTATCACCTCCTCGAACGTTTTGATGAGGTCAACAAACCTAAACAACTGTGAGCTTAAGGATTCAAGTGGTGTCCTAGTCTTAAGCTTAACTTAGATCGTTTAGGAATCACATTTCATGTTTAAATCAAACTCACTACCCTTTTACTCAATTTGGGATTCAAACAGAGCTATGCAGACACATCTCTATTGACTTACAAAAAAAATGGTGACTTCCTGGATTTGGTAATCTATGTTGATGATATCCTTCTGGATGGTAACAATGACCATCTCATCACTCACTTCAAGCAACAACTGGACTCAGAATTCAGCATCAAAGACTTAGGAAACCTTAATTATTATCTTGGTATTGAGTTTCTCAGAAACAACAAAGGCATCACCATGACACAAAGGAATTATGCACTTGAACTTATTCACATTGTTGAAGTACTTAACCTCAAGCATTCTCACATACCTATTGATCCCAACATCAAGCTTAATGATGTGGATGGTGATTCTTTACCAGATGCATCTCTTTATTATCAGGTCTGGTATATCCTATGTTGCACATTGTGTAAGCCAATTCAGTCATGCCCCAAGAACACCACACTTTGACGCTTTGATCAAAGTGCTGAGATACATCAAGTTGTGCGCTGGTCAAGGTCTCTACTTCCCAATTAATTCCTCTCTACAACTAAAGGCCTACTGTGACAGTGATTAGGCAAATTGTCCAATCACTAGGTGATCAATCACTGGATTTTGCATCTTTTTGGGCTCATGTCTGATTTCTTGGCAGTCCAAAAAGCAAACAGTTGTCTCAAAGAGTTCTACTGAAGCAGAATATACAGCTTTAGCTGACTCCACTTGTGAGATTACTGTGACACACGGTAAATTTTCACTAAAATTTAACTGATGATTAGTAATTTATTACTACTAAGTCTAAGTCATTAAGCATACACAAGCTTTGCCTGATCATTTGAGTAGTTAACTCGCATACGGTAGATAACTGCATCACTTTTTCATTCATATCATTTTATGAATATTTCATTTTGTCTTATGATTTAAATTATAAGACGAGAGGGTATCTCGTTTTCTCCGGTGACCGACACGGCACGCGTACCGACACTATGATAAGGACTCGCTAAAACAATTAACAAATGTCCGCGACTTGGAATATTACAAAGATAAAATATTTCAGACACGTAACAATAAAATACCACGGATAAAAAGTTGACAAACAATGATACTTTGGTCACAATACAATTTCGCGGGACACAAAAATAATGAACATACTATCACTTAAACAATAACTTGTATGAAACTCAAATGCAATTGAGGCCAAAGTATAATGTATATACAAGCATTTACACAAGTAACACCATGTGTATAATAAATACATAAATACATATACAAATGTTATACAAGAAAAACATTTATTAAAAATTTGTGAAGATAACTCTTGTCCTCTCTCCTCTCACTCACGACAAAAACCAAACACAGACCAAGGAAGAGATATCAAGATATTCTTCTTCCTCCTCTAGCCTTGCTATCCTCCTAGGCCGAATCTTTCTAAATGGAGATAAATCAACACCTTCATCCAACATATCCATCTCTCTCATACTCAAATCCATGTAAAACTTTGCTTCCCAAATCACTCTTGATGCGCCGCTACCTTCGAAGGAATCCAAGGAGGATCAAAGTAAATCACAAGAGAGAAGTAAAATCCTTTCACCACTCTATCTCTTATGTCCAAGATTCGTTGGGTCTTGGAAGTAAGCCATTTTTGGCTTCAAACAAAGTTTCAAGATGAAAAGAGGTGGTCAAAGGCTCCTCTCTTAACCTCTTCTTAAGCAACTCGAGTGACCAAAGACACCCACAAATCAAATCTCAAACACACCACAAGAGTAATATTCTCAAGGTTATCAAGAAGTTGTTGGGTTTGCTCGGAATCGGTATAAGGGTTTGATTTATGTGGGATCCCTCGACTTGGCTTTCATCAACGTTTTCACATCTCTCTCGATAAGGTTCATGGTCCTTCCCTTCCTCGTAATTTCATTGTAATGTAAACTTTGGTAATGAAGTGTTAAATGGTGATGTCTTGTTTTTATTTGAGTTGTAAGTTATGAATGTACAACTTTGCGATATGATTATAAACTTGTCACTTTGAAAGCTTGATTTGGTCACTCTCTTGTGAAAATGATTTTTGTCGAGGTAAATGAACCAAGGAATAGGAGGGTTAAGTCTTATAAAAACTTGATAATTTGACTATGTAACTAGGTACTTTTGATGTTATAATACTTGCGTTTTGATAAACAACTAGGTCACTCCGGAATCAAAGTATGTCGATGGCATTATGTTGTTTTGGGTTTTGTCGAGACTATGAACCAAAGGAAAACAAAAGTGTAGTTTTTACAAAGGTTAGAGCACAAGGGGATGTTAAAAATCTTTGTGGTTGTTAAACAATTCATGTTACCTTGGACTTAAGTTGTCAATTTCTAAAATGGGTCGGTTTGGTTTTTCTGTCGAGAAGGGGATTTTAGAATAGTTAAGTCTTGTAAAATCCACTTATGTCTAATGAACCTTGAATCTAGAAAAAGACTTGAGTTGGTTGTGATGCTTTGAGTAGTACTCATCAGTCAAACCAACTTTATTAGTATGAGTAGTTGGAAACCATGTGTCATAATCAAGTGTGATCAAACCATTAGAGTAGTAGTTAGTCATTGTGGTTAAGTTGTTAAACTTGGCTCTGAAACCAATCTGTAACACCCCCAAATTTGTTTAGCGGAAGCATACGTGTTATTGGGAGCGTTACGGAATTGGTGAATCATAACACAAGTAATAAAGAACGGAATACATACTCCGTTTGATTTCATAAAATAGTTTTAAAACAGTCTTATAACATAATTTAAATAAATGGGTACATCCCATTAGATTTAGTGGTCCCAATGTGAAAACATCATTTTTGTGTAAAAACACTTCTTTAATACTACTACGACCATACACCCGCTTCTTGCCTTGCCTTCATGAACAAATCTTAGACACCTGAGAAAATATGCTAAAAGGTCAGCTAAAAGCTGGTGAGTTCATAGGTTTAATTTAAAATAGTAAGCTTGGACCATCAGTAAAGGCATATAATCATTACAACGAATATAATGATTTATGTATGAATGTCTATTACGTTAGCTCTAAGTTCATGCAACCGATACTACGACAGTTTCTGTATGCTAAGAGATGTCATACAATATAGGGGCCCATAGCAAGTGTTTTGTCCCTCAACACTTGATTCCGACATGGTATATGTTTCGCCTTGGCCTAAGCATGGCCAACCGAACGGAGGAGTCACCCTCAATAGATCTATTTATAACATTCGCGTTTCCCAATGGGGAATTGACGGTTCATGAAAAAGGGCATTCTCTAGGGACATAAGGGCTTAGGCTAAACCACGTAATAGTAATCATGTAATAGTTTTGGTCCATAAAATGTTTTGCATATTTCTCACCCCAAAATGTATAAAACAATTTATCAAGTAAAAGTGGGGCTATGAAACTCACCTTAGCAAACGTGCAAATCCGAAATGTGGGATTAGTGATTGTTGTGAAACGACACCGACACGCGACCTAGATAAGGAGGGCAATGTTTTAGTTCATCGTTTTTAAGTATTGCTTACTTAAAATGGTGCAATTAATATTATTCTTATATAATGGTTTTAAAATCAACCTTTAGTTTGTAAAAATAATTTAAGGGGTTTACTAGTAAGTATATGATTGTATATATACTCTTTCCATATTGACATTAGTATGGTTTTAAAATCCAAAGTTCGATTTAAAACAAATAATTAAAATGTTCCATTAGTAAGTATATAAATGTATATATACTTATTTAAGTTGACACAAACTGGTGTTGTCAAAATTATAATTTGTTTTCTAATTGTATTTAGGAAAATGCTCAAGTTACATTTAAAGTCAACAATTTTTAATGGACTAGAAAATAATATAGTGGTATCTTATTTATTTAACAAACTTGTTCCTAATATATATAGTTTCGATGGACCGTCCACTTGACATACATTCGTTTACACATTGTCGTTAAATCCGTTATGTAAACCTTATTATATGACCCACATTTTTAGACACTTGATTCATTGTTTGTATGCCTTTACTCTTGTTTTACTTGTCGATATAAGTGTACATAACCAAGGTCGAAATCTCCAAATACGATCCGACCCTCATTGAGAGGATATTTATCCAGTTGGACTCTCAGGAGACTCTGCTAGGAGTCCATTCTGATCAGCTAGAGAGGATCGATCCAACACGCTTGCAAGCTTGCGAGCAGCGTGTTGAGGGTTTAGATCGAGTTACGGACCTATTGTATGAGAGTGTGGAGCTCGAGAGACACGAGAGGATGCGACTGGGTTTTAGGGTTGAGACTCAGGTTGAGGACGTCAGAGTGTTGGACAGCAGAGTACGAGCCTTGGGTAGAGGTTAGGCTCAGATACACGGACGACTAGAGGAGCTAGAGAGCGTCCAGTGGATTGCTAGAGATACTGTCAGAGAGGGATGGCAGAGGACTACTGGTATATAGAGTCTATGTTGGCATCACAGATGAGGCGTATCGCGAGTTTGGAGGATACGCAGCGAGAGTTAGTTGCTACCATCGAGCGACTACGTACCGAGCGTGGACATCCTTAGATCCTATTACATGATGTATTACACTAAACTGAACTATAACAGTTAGTGTTAGTTATTATTCTCGTATTTCAGTTGTATTTCCATTGTATTTCCATTGTATTCCGTTGTATTTCAGTTGTATTCCAGCTAGTATCTCATCATGTACCGTAGGAACCTTGTAACCGAAATTCTATCTATGTCAAACTTATTTCCCTACCCAATTGTCTTTACTTTTATAGATTGCACATATGATCTATCTACGATAGCCACACTATTACGTGGCACTTACCTTGTCTAAAAGGTCATATATCTTATCACCTTTCTTACTGCAGAAATGCCGCCAAAACGAAGATCAAAACGTACCAACCCTGGTGGAGCCTCCAATGCTCCAATTCCAGCGAGAGTCACTCGCAACCAAGCTGCAAATGCTGCTATTCCAAACAGAGTCACACACGATCAGACTGCCGAAGCCACTACTCCTGCTAGGGCTACTCCAATCCAACCTATCATGAATCAAGCCATGATCGACCAACTAGTCAATGAGCGGGTAAACGCCGCTTTGGCTGCAGCAAACCACTCGTCTACTAATGCTGGAACTTCAAGACCACCCACTCACAACCGCACTTGTACTTATCAAGACTTTCGTAAAACCATGACTGGAAGCTTTAGAGGAACCGAAGGAGCTGTCGGTCTGACTAGGTGGATCGAAAAGCTCGAGACTGTGTTCCGAATCTGCAATTGTGAAGAAGAGTCTAAGGTTAAGTATGCATCATTCACTTTCACGGATGCTGCTTTGACCTGGTGGAACAATTTTCTGAAATCCGCTAGTATCGATGTTGCCTATGCCATGCCATGGGAGAACTTCAAGGAAATGGTACTTCGAAAGTACTGTCCTCGTAATGAGATCAAGAAGCTCGAACATGAGTTTTGGAACCTCAAAGTTCAAGGCACCAATATGGCTGCTTATAATCAGCGATTTCAAGAACTAGCCTTATTGTGTCCTGAAATGGTTCCCACTGAGACCCGACTGTTGGAGAGATACATCGGAGGACTGCCCCAACCTATCAAGGGCAACGTAACCACTTCTAAGGCTGCTGACCTTCATGAAACCATCGAAGTAGCCAACAAACTCATGGACCAAGTAATTGAGGATTCCATGGACAAAGTGGTTGACAATAAGAGGAAATGGGATGACCATTCTCAAGGTTACAACAACTATGAATACCGTGGCAACAACAGTAGGAACAACCGCAACAATCAAAACAAGAGGCAAAATATTGCTAGAGCTTATGCAGTGAATGTTGGGGAAAGAAAACCGTACTCAGGGACTGCACCATTGTGTAATCGATGCACACTGCATCACAAGGGGCAGTGTACCGTCAAGTGCCATAATTGTCAGAAAATCGGACACTTAACCAGGAACTGCAGGTCCAAATCATTGGCGACGGTTCAAACAGCTCCAGCTCAGGACCCAAAAGCTAATATAACTTGCTTTGGTTGTGGTGAAAAAGGGCATTATAAGAATGAATGCCGAAAGACCAGAAACCAAGGCCGTGAAGGAAATCAAGGAAACCAAGGAAATCCAGGAAGCCACGGGAATGGCAGGATTCAGGGAAATGTTGGACAAACGAGTAATCAGGGAAATGGAGAAGGAGCTCGTGGGAGAGTCTATGCCGTAACGAAAGTGGAAGCTCAGGAAGACCCGAATGTTGTGACGGGTACGTTCCTTATAAATAACCGTTATGCATCCATATTGTTTGATACGGGGGCCGATAGGAGTTTTGTTTCTAATACATTTAGTCCACTACTCGATATTGCCCCAACTGCATTAGGAAATGCATACAACGTGGAACTAGCTAACGGTAACATAGAAAGGGTAGATACCATCATAAGAGGTTGCACCCTTAACCTGCTAAACCACCCATTCAATATCAATTTGATACCAGTAGCATTGGGTAGTTTCGATGTTATTGTCGGAATGGATTGGTTAGCAAAATATCATGCTGCCATCATTTGCGACGAGAAACTCGTTCGAATACCCTATGGAGATGAAGTCCTAACAATAGAAGGAGACAGAAGTGACAGGAGAAACGCTTCAAGACTGCATGTCATTTCCTGTACCAAGGTGTTAAGATGTATCGAGGAAGGATGTCATATCTTCCTAGCACAAGTCACCGGAAAGGACGAAAAAGAAGGAGAAGAAAAACGTCTGGAGGACGTGCCGATAGTAAGAGAATTCCCTGAAGTCTTTCCCGAAGACTTGCCAGGACTCCCGCCGATCCGACAGGTTGAATTTCAGATCGATTTAGTGCCTGGTGCCGCACCAGTGGCAAGAGCACCTTATCGGTTAGCTCCAACGGAACACCAGGAGTTATCGAACCAGTTGTCGGAACTTGCGGAAAAAGGATTCATTAGACCAAGCTCATCACCATGGGGAGCACCAGTCCTGTTCGTCAAGAAGAAAGACGGAACCTTCAGGATGTGCATCGACTATCGTGAGTTGAATAAACTAACCATTAAGAACCGTTACCCACTCCCAAGGATCGATGACTTATTCGATCAACTGCAAGGTTCGAGTGTTTATTCAAAAATCGATTTAAGGTCTGGATACCATCAACTAAGAGTTCGAGAAGAAGATATTCCCAAAACCGCCTTCAGAACTCGTTATGGGCATTACGAGTTCCAAGTCATGCCTTTTTGGGTTAACCAACGCGCCAGCTGTGTTCATGGACCTCATGAACCGAGTGTGTAAACCCTACTTGGATAAATTTGTGATCGTATTCATTGACGATATCCTAATTTATTCCAAGAGTGTGAAAGAACACGAAGAGCATCTGAGATTGATCTTGGAATTGTTAAAGAAAGAGGAACTGTATGCGAAATTCTCGAAGTGTGAGTTTTGGATACCCACTGTGCAATTCTTAGGTCATGTAATCGACAGTCAGGGCATACATGTAGACCCCGCTAAGATCGAGTCGATAAAGGATTGGGCGACACCCACAACTCCTACTGAAATACGCCAATTCTTAGGACTCGCTGGATACTACAGAAGATTTATTGAGGGTTTCTCAAAAATTGCCAAATCTTTAACCAAGCTAACCCAGAAAAACGCCAAGTTTGACTGGGGAGAAAAAGAAGAGGAAGATTTTCAAATCCTTAAAGAAAAGTTGTGTAGTGCACCTGTTCTGGCCTTACCTGAAGGTAGTGAAGACTTTGTTGTTTATTGCGACGCTTCACATAAGGGGCTCGGAGCAGTATTAATGCAAAGAGAGAAGGTGATAGCATACGCCTCTCGCCAATTGAAGACTCATGAGAAGAACTACACGACACACGATTTGGAGTTAGGATCAGTTGTGTTCGCACTCAGAATTTGGAGACACTACTTGTATGGCACAAAGTGTGTCGTATACACCGATCACAAAAGTCTACAACACATTTTGGATCAGAAAGAACTGAACATGAGACAGCGCCGATGGTTGGAATTACTCAGTGATTATGACTGCGAGATTCGTTACCATCCGGGTAAAGCGAATGTAGTAGCTGATGCTCTCAGTAGGAAAGAGCGACCAAAACCTCTTAGAGTCAGATCCTTGGGTATGACAATTAGTTCACCTCTCCCAACCAAGATTCTTGAGGCTCAATTAGAAGCACTCAAAGAGGAAAATCGTCCGAATGAGAACCTTTACGGAATGCCAGAAAGTGAAAATGGATTCGTGAAAAGGTCGGATGGAACTTTGTGTTTCAAAGAGCGAAGTTGGATACCACTCTACGGAGGAATTCGCGACATCATTATGCATGAATCCCACAAGTCTAAATACTCCATCCACCCAGGATCCGACAAAATGTACCTTGATTTGAAGAAATTGTATTGGTGGCCAAACATGAAAGCCGACATTGCAACATATGTCAGCCGGTGTTTAACTTGTTCAAAGGTTAAAGCCGAACATCAGAGACCATCAGGCCTACTAGTACAACCCGAAATCCCCGAGTGGAAATGGGAACGTATAACAATGGACTTTATCACTAAGTTACCTAAAACCTCTAAAGGCTACGACACTATTTGGGTAATAGTTGACCGTCTCACCAAGTCAGCACATTTCCTACCGATGAAAGAAAGTGATGGAATGGAAAAACTTGCACAACTATACCTGAAGGAAATCATCGCACGCCATGGTGTACCAATTTCCATCATTTCAGACAGAGATAGCCGTTTCACCTCAAACTTCTGGAATTCACTTCAAGATGCTTTAGGGTCTAACCTCGACATGAGCACCGCTTACCATCCTCAAACTGATGGACAAAGCGAGAGAACAATCCAAACACTGGAGGACATGCTAAGAGCATGTGTGATAGACTTTGGAAATGGCTGGGATAAGCACTTGCCCCTAGCCGAATTCTCTTACAATAACAACTATCACACAAGTATCAAAGCCGCACCATATGAAGCACTCTATGGTCGGAAATGTAGGTCACCTGTGTGTTGGGCCGAAGTTGGAGAAAGTCAACTTACTGGTCCGAAGTTAATCCAAGAAACTACTGAGAAAATTGTACAAATCAAAAGCCGACTACAAGCAGCTCGTGACCGTCAAAAGAGTTACGCGGATAAAAGGAGGAAACCACTTGAGTTCCAAGTGGGAGATAAAGTTATGCTCAAAGTTGCGCCATGAAAGGGCGTAATTCGTTTCGGAAAACGTGGAAAGTTAAATCCTCGTTATATTGGACCTTTCAAAATTCTTGCTAGAATCGGACCGGTAGCATACCGCCTTGAATTACCACAAGAACTCAGCTCTGTGCACAACGTGTTTCACGTGTGCAACTTAAAGAAATGTCTTTCCGACGAAACTCTTGCCATTCCTTTGGAAGAAATCCAAGTTGACGAAAGATTGAATTTTGTCGAGGAACCCATTGAAATCATGGATAGAGAAATCAAACGGCTTAAGCAAAGCCGCATCCCGATCGTCAAAGTCCGTTGGAACTCTCAAAGAGGTCCAGAATACACGTGGGAGCGTGAAGACCAATTCAAGCTCAAATACCCACACCTTTTCTCTACTTCACCAAGTAATCCTAACTGAAAACCGAGGACGGTTTTCTCTTTCAAGGCGGGGAGGATGTGACACACGGTAAATTTTCACTAAAATTTAACTGATGATTAGTAATTTATTACTACTAAGTCTAAGTTATTAAGCATACACAAGCTTTGCCTGATCATTTGAGTAGTTAACTCGCATACGGTAGATAACTGCATCACTTTTTCATTCATATCATTTTATGAATATTTCATTTTGTCTTATGATTTAAATTATAAGACGAGTGGGTATCTCGTTTTCTCCGGTGACCGACACGGCACGCGTACCGACACTATGATAAGGACTCGCTAAAACAATTAACAAATGTCCGCGACTTGGAATATTACAAAGATAAAATATTTCAGACACGTAACAATAAAATACCACGGATAAAAAGTTGACAAACAATGATACTTTGGTCACAATACAATTTCGCGGGACACAAAAATAATGAACATACTATCACTTAAACAATAACTTGTATGAAACTCAAATGCAATTGAGGCCAAAGTATAATGTATATACAAGCATTTACACAAGTAACACCATGTGTATAATAAATACATAAATACATATACAAATGTTATACAAGAAAAACATTTATTAAAAATTTGTGAAGATAACTCTTGTCCTCTCTCCTCTCACTCATGACAAAAACCAAACACAGACCAAGGAAGAGATATCAAGATATTCTTCTTCCTCCTCTAGCCTTGCTATCCTCCTAGGCCGAATCTTTCTAAATGGAGATAAATCAACACCTTCATCCAACATATCCATCTCTCTCATACTCAAATCCATGTAAAACTTTGCTTCCCAAATCACTCTTGATGCGCCGCTACCTTCGAAGGAATCCAAGGAGGATCAAAGTAAATCACAAGAGAGAAGTAAAATCCTTTCACCACTCTATCTCTTATGTCCAAGATTCGTTGGGTCTTGGAAGTAAGCCATTTTTGGCTTCAAACAAAGTTTCAAGATGAAAAGAGGTGGTCAAAGGCTCCTCTCTTAACCTCTTCTTAAGCAACTCGAGTGACCAAAGACACCCACAAATCAAATCTCAAACACACCACAAGAGTAATATTCTCAAGGTTATCAAGAAGTTGTTGGGTTTGCTCGGAATCGGTATAAGGGTTTGATTTGTGTGGGATCCCTCGACTTGGCTTTCATCAACGTTTTCACATCTCTCTCGATAAGGTTCATGGTCCTTCCCTTCCTCGTAATTTCATTGTAATGTAAACTTTGGTAATGAAGTGTTAAATGGTGATGTCTTGTTTTTATTTGAGTTGTAAGTTATGAATGTACAACTTTGCGATATGATTATAAACTTGTCACTTTGAAAGCTTGATTTGGTCACTCTCTTGTGAAAATGATTTTTGTCGAGGTAAATGAACCAAGGAATAGGAGGGTTAAGTCTTATAAAAACTTGATAATTTGACTATGTAACTAGGTACTTTTGATGTTATAATACTTGCGTTTTGATAAACAACTAGGTCACTCCGGAATCAAAGTATGTCGATGGCATTATGTTGTTTTGGGTTTTGTCGAGACTATGAACCAAAGGAAAACAAAAGTGTAGTTTTTACAAAGGTTAGAGCACAAGGGGATGTTAAAAATCTTTGTGGTTGTTAAACAATTCATGTTACCTTGGACTTAAGTTGTCAATTTCTAAAATGGGTCGGTTTGGTTTTTCTGTCGAGAAGGGGATTTTAGAATAGTTAAGTCTCGTAAAATCCACTTATGTCTAATGAACCTTGAATCTGGAAAAAGACTTGAGTTGGTTGTGATGCTTTGAGTAGTACTCATCAGTCAAACCAACTTTATTAGTATGAGTAGTTGGAAACCATGTGTCATAATCAAGTGTGATCAAACCATTAGAGTAGTAGTTAGTCATTGTGGTTAAGTTGTTAAACCTAGAAATGAAAGTATGGATGTCTTGCTTAAAAACTCGTTTCTGTCGAGAAGCCGGAACCAAAGATTTTGAAAGTTACTCATTGTAAAGTCTACTAGTAAACATGGTCTTGAAACTGGAAATGTGATCTTGAACGTGGCACTTGGCTTAGTAAGTCAAGCATCTTGTAACAAGTTATCTTGTGACAATTGGTCATATATTTGTCGTTATCCTTGGTGCTAAGTTGTTCGGCTCGAATGTGAACCCATTTCGAGACCCATGGTACCCATCAGTCGAGCATGTAAACAAATAACTAGGAAATTTAGTTTCACAAAATTTTTGATATCTTGGTTTAGATAGGTGTTCATCTTGATGTGAAACTAGTTTTATGTCCTCCTTTTGTTGGCCTAATCCTCATTCGTGATGTTATAGTCAAGACGGGTAGTCAAGATGTGTTCGAGCACATTAGTCGTGACCCGATTGTAACTCCGAGATGATGGCAGTTTTACTCAAACTCTCTACCTCTCAAATATATCTTGACTACATTTCCTTTTCTTTTTCCTGCGTTAATCATTTCCTCAAGTCCAATGCAAGTGTACTTTTGACTAGATTAGTAGCAAGAGCTGATGGGCCACAGCCCATTTTACCTCAAGGATACTTGAACTCCTATTGGGCCAAACCCCATTCGTGTACCCATGTCGCTGGGCCACAGCCCACCTGCGGTTTTGTATGTTTGGTTAAGTAAATAAAACGTGTCATGTATACCGGAATAAATTATAAAGCTAAACTCATTTGTCACGTATTTGGAGATTTCGACCTTGGTTATGTACACTTATATCGACAAGTAAAACAAGAGTAAAGGCATACAAACAATGAATCAAGTGTCTAAAAATGTGGGTCATATAATAAGGTTTACATAACGGATTTAACGACAATGTGTAAATGAATGTATGTCAAGTGGACGGTCCATCGAAACTATATATATTAGGAACAAGTTTGTTAAATAAATAAGATACCACTATATTATTTTCTAGTCCATTAAAAATTGTTGACTTTAAATGTAACTTGAGCATTTTCCTAAATACAATTAGAAAACAAATTATAATTTTGACAACACCAGTTTGTGTCAACTTAAATAAGTATATATACATTTATATACTTACTAATGGAACATTTTAATTATTTGTTTTAAATCGAACTTTGGATTTTAAAACCATACTAATGTCAATATGGAAAGAGTATATATACAATCATATACTTACTAGTAAACCCCTTAAATTATTTTTACAAACTAAAGGTTGATTTTAAAACCATTATATAAGAATAATATTAATTGCACCATTTTAAGTAAGCAATACTTAAAAACGATGAACTAAAACATTGCCCTCCTTATCTAGGTCGCGTGTCGGTGCCGTTTCACAACAATCACTAATCCCACATTTCGGATTTGCACGTTTGCTAAGGTGAGTTTCATAGCCCCACTTTTACTTGATAAATTGTTTTATACATTTTGGGGTGAGAAATATGCAAAACATTTTATGGACCAAAACTATTACATGATTACTATTACGTGGTTTAGCCTAAGCCCTTATGTCCCTAGAGAATGCCCTTTTTCATGAACCGTCAATTCCCCATTGGGAAACGCGAATGTTATAAATAGATCTATTGAGGGTGACTCCTCCGTTCGGTTGGCCATGCTTAGGCCAAGGCGAAACGTATACCATGTCGGAATCAAGTGTTGAGGGACAAAACACTTGCTATTGGCCCCTATATTGTATGACATCTTTTAGCATACAGAAACTGTCGTAATATCGGTTGCATGAACTTAGAGCTAACGTAATAGACATTCATACATAAATCATTATATTCATTGTAATGATTATATGCCTTTACTGATGGTCCAAGCTTACTATTTTAAATTAAACCTATGAACTCACCAGCTTTTAGCTGACCTTTTAGCATATTTTCTCAGGTGTCTAAGATTTGTTCATGAAGGCAAGGCAAGAAGCGGGTGTATGGTCGTAGTAGTATTAAAGAAGTGTTTTTACACAAAAATGATGTTTTCACATTGGGACCACTAAATCTAATGGGATGTACCCATTTATTTAAATTATGTTATAAGACAGTGTTTTAAAACTATTTTATGAAATCAAACGGAGTATGTATTCCGTTCTTTATTACTTGTGTTATGATTCACCAATTCCGTAACGCTCCCAATAACACGTATGCTTCCGCTAAACAAATTTGGGGGTGTTACAGATTACTTGGTTGCAGAGTCTTCTCATGGATCTTCAAGTACCCACTACAAAGCCAGTCTTCATCATGTGTGACAACCAATCCTCTATTGCCTTGGATTCTAACCATGTCGAGCATGACATAACCAAACACATAGAGATTAGTTATCAAAGCTGGAATTATTTGTCCCACCTTCATCTCCTCAAATGCCCCAACATGCAAATGTTCTCACTAAGAGATTGAGCCCATCTCCTTTCCAAGCTTGTATTTCCAAGTTTGGCATGTGTGATCCATACACACTACCAACTTACAGGGGGTAATGGACATATTGTTAACACAATCATGTTGTCCACAAATTACCATCATCACAAGAAGTGTTTACAAAAGTGTGAAGAAATGTAGAGTAATCAAGCGTTCTTAGTTTTGTAGCTAGTTTGTAAGTTTAGAAGCTAGTTTGTAGTTTAGTGAATGTGGGTCAAACAAGTAGGGTTTGAATAACTGCTTTCCTGCCATTCACTGTTTTTTCTTAGTAAGAGTAGTATAAGTAGGATTTGATGTGTAATAGTTCAGTTTTGTTGAGTTTAATAAAATTTCTCTCCATTTTTAATAACCTTTCAGCCACAATAGTCATCACTCTGCTCTAAGGCTGAGCAATGACCCGAACGGACCGGACCGACCTACGGACCGACCGAGACCGGACTGGACCGGACCGACCACATTCGGTCCGGTCCTCGGTCTCGGCTTTTGGGCTAATTCGGTCCTCGGTCCGGTCCGGTCGGGACCACAAACCGACTAATTTGGGCTAATTTGGCCTTGTTGGACCGGACCAAGACCGGACCGACCACATTCGGTCCGGTCTCGGTGTAAGATTTTTGCCGAAATCGGTCTCGGTCCGGTCCGGTTTTTAGACCGTAAACACCCCTACTCTGCTCATTTAAAAAAAATACCTCACTTTGTACAAACATATCTTACAAAATACCCATGCACTCATACGAAAAAAACTGAATGATGAACCGTTTCTCTCCTCTTTTTGCTTGGTCACGCATGAATGAAGGAGTCACATAAAAGGTGGCGCGTGAAGGTGAGAGATGAGGGTGACCCTCCGTTGTCTGTAATCTTGGCCACCTATGAATCCAAAAGGCAAGGGGCAGAAATCTCAGGATCATAAATAGAACAAAAAGAGTGCCTGTCAATTAACTAGTGTGCTCTTCACGTCACTTTTTATTCATTTTACTTCATTAGGGACATATTTTGTTTGGTTCATCATCATGTCTAAAATATCATCAAATTATTTATATGAAACATAGTCCTTAGGAATATCCGAAATTTTAATATCAGAAGCATAACTTTGAGAGTACATATATGATCTTTAGTAAAGTTTTAAAATCTTAGTTGACCTGGCTAGCTGAACCAGTTAAATCGAAAACAGATTTATCGATCACAGCACTATCAAAATTTAGTTTCGAGCAAGAATTTGTTAAGCCGTAAACCAAAACCTCAGTCAAATCAACTGCAAAACTGATTTTTAAGACATTGATCTTTAGCAGCTAATCATACAACACAAGTAAATGAAGTATTAGTTACCATCGATGCTAAATTTACACGAGCTAGCCAGGGGTTCAATTCTCATATAGTTGAAGCGTGAAGAAAGCTCCACGTGGGACAACACATGGTCCCTTGTCATGACACGTCTACACCTATGTGGCACTTTCGATGACATCACTCTTGAAAAACGCCTTTGCTTTTTTTTCAAGATTAAAATCTCCAATTTCTAAGTAATTAATTCCACAAAAAGAGTTACCAAGATTAATACGTAGTAATAGTCTTTGTTTGATCGATTATTCTTACTCTAGATTCTAGCTTACTTCGACATTCTCTCAACTACCATCTCCCAACTTCACTCCTCTCACCAACATTAGGTCATTCATTGATGTATCTTAATCTAGTACTACTTGAGATCCTTTAAGTTCGATATTTTCATAAAACTGATTATAACATATATAGCTAGCTAGTTGTATTAGTTGTTGATGATGATCTCATATTGGTTTGTTCTCTTTCGGTATATATATGCAATGTGTTATCACAACTAGTACTAGTCATGCAAATAAGCTAAGGTAACATATATAACGAACCCGTTTAAATATAAAACATGTCTAGTTACAATTTTATAATTACAGCATTAGCTAGTCACGTTAAGTTGCATGATGCGAGCTAGCACACCAACCCAAATGCATGTTATTAGTAGTTATCCGTATTTAATTTTGCAAGCAAAAGAAGAAATGTGACATAAGCACTAAATTATCTTGGTTCATCGGCCAACTCGACTCGACCTTTTGTCACTCGTAGGGGCAGACCGAGGGGTTCCCGGGGTGCACCGTGCACGGCACGAGGATCTTGCGATTTGTTTTTTACGTAGTGTAAAATTATGTCAAATATATTGATTTTAAAAAAATTAACATGATCTTTAATTTTTCAGTTGCGATTTGCTATATTTTTCGTAAAATGAACCTGATAACTCTTAATCCTGGTCCGTCACTGGTCACCCATACCTAAGAACAACACATTTCACTTGTCAGCTATCCATCTCAGTTTACATCACTAAATCTTTGTAACAAACGTCTAAAAAATACTAAAACAATCTATTTTTTAGAGAGAGAATGTTATGTGTACAGTTTACAGTGTGTGTATGCATGAGTTTGAAGGTTTTGCATGAGATTGAGCAATGAGCCTTTGGGTAACAGCTGCGCGTAAACCATGCAGCATGTATCATCAGCCACGCATTTCTCCAAACTCAAATCGTGTCACTCATCCACACACTCTCTCACACACTCACACATATATAAATACCCTACAAAAACCTTAAAAACCATAATATTAATATTCCTTCTTTCAGTTTAATAAATACAAAAACAACCTAAACCATGACAAATACATCAACACCTATAGAAGAAAAATTCTCAGATTTCTACGAAAAATGGGTTAGTCAACTTGAAGAGTATCTAAGGTTTCTTGTACAAGAATACACCCATGACTCAGATTATGAAAATTTAGTAGCAAAGTTGACAACCCATCACAAGAATTACTACAGATTCAAATGGGCTGCAGCCCATGAAGATGTTTGTGCTTTTTTTACTCCAGTCTGGCTAACGCCGTTAGAAAACGCCTACCTTTGGGTAACCGGGTGGAAACCCTCAATTGTATTTCGTTTTCTAACGGCGTTAGAGGACTTGAGTGAAGAACAAGTTAGAAAAATTGAAGGGTTGAGAGTTAAGATTAAGATGGAAGAGCAAAAGGTAGAGAGAGAAATGGAGAGACAACAAGTTAGCATGGCCGATAGACGAACCGTTGACATTGTGACATGTGGTGGCGCTGATGTGGCTGCGGTGTTAACTGGTTTAGAAAGAGTTATGAAAATGGGGGATTGTGTTAGGTTAAAAACATTGAAAGGTTTGTTGGATTTGATGAATCCTAAACAAAGTGTTGAATTGTTGGCAGCTCAAGCTATGTTTCATGTTCAGTTAAGGAAGTGGGGTAAAAAAATGTGAGTTTTTGTATTGGATTAGTTTTAAGGATTTTGTTGATTATAGTGACAAATGTTAGTTTGTAGGAGTAGTTCATTAACTATTAGCTTTGTCATTTTGTACTTGTTTTTGTATCTTTTCCTTGATTTGAATTTGTGGTTCGAAATTAAGTCGATAAATAGACCATCAAACTTGCATGTACATGTATGTGTATGTAATAGAGAAGGGTTATTAAGACATGTGACAAGGGTTTCTATTTTTGTTGATTCTTTCAGCCTTGTGTATGTGTTTAGAGAGCTAGCTGCATTGGAACCAACATGTTATTGGGTTGCCACCTTGAGAGTCATTTCATCAATAACACACACTAATAACTAAAACATCTTTTTAACAAAAACAAAATCAAGGCAAAAGTGCATATATATTCCTCCCAAAGTGAATAATTGCATATATATCTTTTATACAAGTTTTTTATGCACATAATACAATGGTTTTTATGCATGCTTTGGATATATATGCAATTTTGCATTTTCGAGAGGATATATATGCAAAAGCCCCAAAAATCAATAACACTTGGCGGTGTTTGTAGGTCTTGAAAAACTATACAAAAAATAACCACTTAAAAAAAAGGGCAATTACATATATCCCCATTTAAACTTCACTAATTACATATTTCCCCAACCAAATTTTAAAATAACATATATACCCACTCTTATATATTTTAATTATCATATTTACCCATTTTATCTTTTTTCATTATAAACAATTTGTAATGTGACCACTCTACCCTTTCATTATGTATCTCCAAACAAAATTCAATTAACAAACACGCCAGTGTTTAACAAATAGATTTAACTTAGAGAACATCACATTTATAAAACGAAAATGGCATTCAAAATTGTACCTACGTTGGCCAAATAACGCAAGAAATATGTGTGGCTATCCATCTTTTGCAACCAAATATCCATCTTCAAATAATTTAACCACGTGATTTAACTAATTATAAAATCACCATTTCACACTGGATGAGGATATTAACGGCCCACTGTCATTTACTCACTTTTAGAATAAACAAACGAGTAGATTGGTTAGCTTATAGTAGAATCAATTTTGTCATAAATTATTCGTTTAGTTCTTAATTAAAAAGGGGATGACGACATATTTAAAAGAGGATGATGGAAAATTAACATGGTTTGGCACCCAAATTAAAGGTTATTAAAAGGGCATAATTGTCTTAATACAAAACTATGTGACAATGAGTTTATTTGTAATAAAAAAGTTTGTTTGGGGAAATATGTAATTTGTAATGTTTAAATGTGGATATATGTAATTCTCCCTAAAAAAAAAAAAAAAAACCCCTCAGTGGGCTAGCTGAAGGACTAACGGCGGCGTCATTTGTGCGGTTTTCCGAACGGCGGACCAACAACGGGGTACACCCAGGGGCGGAACTACATGCATGGGATGGGGGGCGGTGCCCTCCACGATTCGCCAAAAAAAATCAGATTTTAGTGTAAAATTTTTTTTTTTTGACCATTTTATTAAAGTGCACCCCCTCACAAAATTAAATTGCCCCCCACCTTGAAGCCAAACAATGTAAAAACCCCCCATCGTGAAGCCAAACAATGTAAAAACCTTATATCTTATCTTTATTTTTGTGTGCACAACGGCTTTTGTCAACAAAAAAAAATTTTTGCCCCCCGTCTTCAACTTTTCTGGGTCCGCCACTGGGTACACCGTGCACTCTTAGTCCACTCTTAGTCCATATATGTTGCTAGCATTTGTGAGTTATTTAAGTTTATGGCTATGGAGTTTTGATGGATATATTCGAGCCTGCATATGTCAAGAAAGAAGACTCGAATTTTCTTATATTTGGAACTATTGTTTACATTACAGTATATACAAAAGAAAAATTGGTCAAAGCTATAAGATGGAGTTTGAACTTGGTCTATAATATACACAAGATGAGCTCAAGTTCAACTAGGTTCGTTGTACCTTAACTTAAGGACAAGTGTGCTCACATTTTATAATTTTGAGAACATGGAGATGATCAGAATGTGGTTATTAGTTATGTAGTATCAAGTATTGCAACATTTATCTTGTATTCATCAACTGTACCTATACAGCAAACTGATTCACCATAGACATATTCTTGTTTTTATCCGAACCAATTGTTGACTAGTTCACCTCATGTTCATATGTATGACCAGAAGTTCATACGATATACGTAGTAATTATAGTGTCATGCATGAAGTATTTAGGGATGCTCACAAATCGAGTAAAGAACCGAAACCGAACTGAATTTGTGACCAAACTAAATTTGTCAAAATTGAACCGAGTTATTCGATTTTCGGTTTGAATATGGTTTTAACAAAATGAAGACCGAACCAAAAATCGAGTTCAATATAAATATTTATTTTCTATACGAAATAAAATCAAAACTCTTTCTTAATATAAATATAATATTTTAAGCTTAACATTTTTCTCATTAAAAATTTATATTATTTAATTGAAAAAAGAATTTAAATTGTGTAATTCAGAATATTTTGGGCGATTTGAAAACTGAATCGAATTCAAATCCAGTTGTTGGTTCAGTTCAATCTAATTTGAATCCAGTCCGATTTAGCTTTTGGTTTTACACAATTTTTTTTTATAACTAAACCGAATAAATTGCATAAACCAAACCACTTGATAACCGAAGCAATGAACACCCTATTAGAGCACAGGTTGTGGTAACGCCATAATACTCCACCTTTTGTGTCATTTCAGTATTTCCACTTTTAATACCAACACATCAAAATATCCTCTTACTAATAACTCAAGCCAAAACATCTTTTTAAGGACTCACCATACCCAATTAAAACACCAAAAACCAATTAAAACAAAAAGAGAAAATTGTCTTTTCTGTTCACCAACGCGCGTTGGTATACCAATGCTTGGTTCAACGACGATGAATTTGATGAGACGGCAGTGTGATAACATGTTAATAACGTGGTGCCATATAGCATTAACACCCCATAGGCATTATGATACCTACGCCTCTTAGTATTGTCAAAAACTTTTTCACTATGTTCTCAAGTTTGATTTTGAGAAGAAAAAGAAGTAAAATGAGAGACTCAAAAATTATCATGTTTTTGAGTTTTTTTAAGATGAAAGTGAGAAAAGTGAAAGGTAAATGGGATGAAAGTATTGGGGTTTTGTTGTGGATACTTTCATCCCACATTTAGGATGAAAGGTAAGTAAACAAGTACAACTAAGGATGAGCACGGTACCAGAATGGTACCGAACCTGTACGAAATTGGTGGTACCGATTTTTTTCGAGCATGAAAGTGGGTACTGTACCGTACCGGACAAGATTCGGGTACCGAATCCGGTACCGGTACTCGGTACAATAAAATCGGTACCTACACAGTTCTTCCCCTTTTTTGTTAAACCAAAAAGGATTCAAGAAAATGCAACAACAAAAAAAAACATTTTCAAGTAATTTTTAACCACGACGTGACACAAAACGAAACCAACACTTAAATAAATATATCACCAACATATTGGTAACATACAAACATTCCAAAACTTATAAAATAGGTTTAGGTTTAATTTTTAGGAGCATTTATGAAGGATCTGTAGTTGCCACAATAATTTTTCGAACGTTTGGTTTCTTTCCATATGTTTTACATGACTATTGTTTGACATGGAATGGACCAAATAGTGTTTGGATAAGTTATTTAATTCAAATTTATTACTACTCAATTTTAGAGATTTTTTTTTTGTGCTTTCCGCTTTGGTACTGGTACCGTATTAATGATACCGATTTTTTTTTGGCTCATTCATGATACCGGTACCATACCGTGTATTAGAAGTCGGTATTGTATCGATACGATACCGGTACTGTTTCAGTTTGATACCTGAATTCGAATCCAAATGCTCGTTCCTAACTAAAACCACCAAGTAAATGACAAAAATACCTTTAATTTCAAGTTCCTTATTTGTTTTTAAAGATATAATAGTAATTATATAAAATCAATAATAGAAAAAAAATAACAACATACTTTCACTTTCTTTCTTTTTTTTTTTTACACTAAAAAACACACTATTTTGTTTCCACTTTCTTTCATTACTACATTTTCCTTTACGTTTCTTTTCCTTCCTTTACTTTTGCATTTTAATTTTTTCTTGAGAGTTGAGAACGGTGTAGCATATTATAGTTCAAAGTGTCTGGCCTGGTAAAGAAACATAATGGGCCTAGTTTGCATACTCGGAAAGATGGGCTAGATGTGTCAAAAAAATGGCCCTAATGTATACTTCATTTGCTAACCCAAATGTTCATTTTATAACCCTTAGTCCCATACCCAATTAGCTTGCATACCTGGGCCAAATACTAATTCCTCAACATACAAATGTTTCATCAGATTTACATAACAGTCATTCGTAAATGTTGGATATGTTGTAATATAATCTTGTTTTGTTTGCATGAGATTCTCGTCACTGAAACAAGAAGATTGACCTAAAAAGACGTAGCAAAACGTTTCGAGGATGGACGTTTGCTTGGATACTCGTTTCCTCTTTAAAATTGGATCTAAAACATCTTTATGTGTTTTCGTGATTGTTGTGAGATTTTTGTAAGGCACATTACAAATATCTCACACGATTCTTTCAAACACGGCATGAACACATGCACTACCACTTGATTTAGAAGCATGTCATGGATACCGTTGAGCAGGGCCGTCTCATGGATTTTGAGGGCCCTGTGCCAACCAGGCAAGCTACTCGAACAACATTATTTCAATGTTAAATATAAAAAAAGAAAAGTAACCTTAAGCGTAATAAAACTGTGCATATGTCGAGATTTATCGTAGTATTTTATTAGATCACATATAAAAATTCCTGTAGAGACTGCATATAAATAATCTTCTTAAAATAACTGAACTAGTTTTAAGAGTTTTTTTAAAGTTGGGATGAAAGTGTAAATTTTGTAAACCCCATTTGTACTTTATTAAAAAAATTACAAACTTAAGTAAGAATATTAACGATAAAAAAAATAGAATATGTAGAATGAGTTATTTTTCTATTGTATGTTAAGCATTTATGGCTTTTACCCAAAAGTTAAACTAAAAGTTTATGATGAAAGTGTGAAATCTATAAAACCTTAGGGTGCAAAATGAATGTTACCTATTTTAATCATCTTCTTCGACCCGTAAACAGGTCTGCAACTCTGTTTTCTGCATCTTCTTAATTCATTTCTTTTTAAATAAAAAATCTATTGAAACTAATATTGTTTTTTCTTATATAACGAACAAATCTTAAGTTCTAGCCTTTATTTTCACCGGTATTACTTCCAACCCCAAATAAAATCAGTTGTGCGTTTATAAAATCAGGGGCCCTAAAAATTTGGAGGCCCTGTGCGGTTGATCACTCTGCACAACCCAAAATCCGGCCCTGCCGTTGAGCTACCAAAGTGAGCTATACATGCCCTTTGGTGATTATTGTCTTTTACTTATCGGTATAGTATCTACGCCGTTATTCTTGCTGAGCAGACAACTATTTTTTATACTACAAAAATGATCAAAATTATTTTTTAGAAAGCATCCATATATGTTTAACCTTGAAAGATTCAAAATGATCTGACTGAAACTGGCAAAATTAACGCATAGAAAATGTGTATTTTCGAGTTTATGTCTCATTGTAATTTTGCTGTTTTCTGTAAATAGCATATCAAAACTCAAATAATCACACAACGCATTATTTTTTAAGTAAGTACTCAATATGATTACTGTAAAGGAAGCCATCACAATTAAAAATAGATAACGTGTTTTCCTATTCTACCTTGTAAAATACATGAAGTACGAAATACAAAGAAAAAAGACAGATGCATGTCATTTTCTATTAAGTAAACCAATACAACTTAAATACTCAACCATATATGTCGTCCATGTGGTTGTTAGAAAACTTTCGATATTAGATTAACGGTTGGAAAATAGACACATGCATGATAATAACTTCTTAACATAATAAAATATCGAAAAAGAGTGACAAATATCTAGACGATGGATGATTTAAGCTTGTTCTAGTTATTGATATTTTTCTTGGGTTTTTCTTATTCTTTGAAACTACTTTTAACTTGTTGGTGAAAAAGTCCTCAAGAATAATACAAAAAACATGATCCGAATGTTGATGTGGTTGTGACTTCACTTCTTGTCATCTGGTGCTTAAATTTGTTTTTGCTGGCGAATATATTACTTCAAAAAATATTTAAATATATAAAATGCAATTGAATTTCGCATTTCAGCCCGTTACATAAACAGTAAAGCAACATAACAAGACAGTACTAAATAAGAAGGAAACAAACGACTACCCACTAGAATACATTTAACTTAATACCAAATATAAACTAATGTCTAATTTGACTACGAATATTATTATCAAACGCATAACAGAATGTCAGATGTTCTTCAGTTTGATCTTCATGTTCATAGTCATCATATATATCTTCATCATAATCCTCTTTCCAACGCTCATACATGCTCATGTTCCTAATACCACTTCCACCTTATTGAATTTCTTAAAGCCATGAAGTTCGCAGTTTCATCATACACATCTTACACGTCAGTCTCACTTTCTTCAACAACCTTTACAATCGACTTCTCACCATTATTAATATTACTACTACTAGTCCCTACTCGTTCAACACAAGGGACGGCTGCAGGATTATTAGATGTCTCAAAATCAACCTTTCCCACATACCCCCATTTGTTCTCACATCTTCATCATTTGCAACAGAATTTAGAGCATCAAAGGGATTCGAAGTAACTACCTTAGTACTAGGCATATTTAAGTTCTTCTTCGTGCCACTCGCACTAGCTTCATTCTTCTTTGACACAAGTTTATATATCCGTTTAGTTGGTTTAAATTTAAATTTTGGACCAGTATTAACTAAAGGGCCACAAACTAACTTCTTATATACCCGTTTATTTTGCTTCTTACTTTCATCAACAACACGTTTTGGATAACTCATGCCATCATAACCAAACACCATACACACTCCACATCTAGGTGGTTTCCATTCATATTCCAGTCTAACGATATGAAGCACATCACCAATACCCTCCAAACTCGGAATAGATATAACCATGGTATCCTTAAGCTCCCGATCAACTCTAATATTAATCAAAGCACGGACATATAATTCAAATGCCCATATGACTACATGCATATAGAACTAGTATAAGAGTCAAGCATAATCAGGTTACCAAGTCTAGTAGCCATTGCACTCAATCCGTCCTCAGTAAAAGCCACAATGGGAATGTCATGAAGTTTAAGCCAATCACGAATCGAGCACAAGTCTTCTTTCAACAAATTGACATTCGATGTCCACACCTTTAATATAATGGGAACAAATAGAATGAACCAAGGTCCATTTGCCAATACTCTGTTCATTCCGTCAACCGAAGAGAACATGAAAAAGAATAAGCCCTTTGAGTTCATCATGGCACTACCATATTTCTTTCATGTATTTCGAAAATAATTTTTGACCACATGGAAAACAACTCTCTTGCCCACGAAATAACCATATAAGGTATATTCAAATCTCGTGTGAACTTCCAAAACTGAGGATAAAGGAATTTGAACCTCAGCTAATTCATTGGTCGGTTTAGCCGTGTCCAACGATCTAATATTAACCTTAAGCGTGCACGACTTATTACGGACCAAGCTAGAAAAAAAGATGGGCGTAGGTTGGATAACCGTTCAACCACCTGCTCAGACACATTATTTTTCAATTCTAAAGCCACATTAGTAATCACAGGGGATCAAAAGTTCCCACTTTGTCAGCGTTAAACACCTCCTGATTAGTTGTATTTACTTATTTTGTAAAAACAGTTACCTGTTCTTGCGACTTCACACCAGAATCACAGCCATTTGTCGAAGGTTTTAAAGGTTCCCCATCATCTCCTAATAACACAAGTTTACCTTCATGCATTTGACGTTCAATATTATAAATCTTTGCAGGTAAAGAACTCGTGTCCTCCTCAATCTCAGTAGCAGGTTCGTTAATCTTGGATGGGGAGCCAACGACTTTCAAACCACTCGTCTCCTTCTCCATATCCTTCTTACGTCTTTCCCTTCTCCCTCTAGAATCCAAAAAACCTTGCTCATGACAACACCATACGCATAACCTTAGTATCCTCGCAACCCAAGATCGATCGAAACCACCAAGACTCCGAAACACATAATAACAAACAAACATATTAGAACACGAAACAAAACAAGATCGCACAGCGAATAATAATAATGTGAATTAAATAAGCACAATGAGGAAATCTCAGCGATTAAATAACACATTAACGTTTGAAACCCTAACCATAAAAATCGATTTAAAAGCCCTATAAGCTAACTAATAATTAAACCTATTAGAGGGTAAATATGGCTCAAGCCCGATTGTGGGTTTGGTACATTATGGTTTCATTCGTATCAATAAAACGTATCACCTATGTGTTTTTCCATCATTTAACATGGTATCAGAGCAAGTCTGATTCTCAGAACTAGGCGGCTAAGTTGAGCCGCCTCCATTATGGCACCCGTCAAACCCTAGCCGCCGCTATTTATCCCATTTCCAAAGAAAAAAAAAGTCTTTGCTTTTATTTTTTGTTTTTGCTTATGCTTTTGATGTTACATGTAAAGATTAATCTCCGCTTGCTGTCGGATGTCTTCATCAACAAATATGTTTTTTGCTTTTACTGCTGTTGGAAGAATTGCTTCCGCTTGCTGCCGGAATTCTTCATCAACAAATTATGTTTTAATTGCGTTAATGTTTTTTTTCAGTACTCTAGCCCGAGCTTTCGTTATTTCGCTGATCAGACTACTGAAAAGTATTAGATGATAGATATGAATTAAGCCCTATTGTGTGTTTGGGTCCATTAGAGTTTCATTCGTATATCAATAAAATGTATCACCTACGTGGTTTTCCATCAGTTACACACACGATAGAATCAAGAGGATGTATAGGAGATAAACAAACGATTCAAGGATTACTGCAGAAAACGATGAATGGTAAGTTTTAGTGATGTCGCTGTTAGAATTTGGAGTATTAATCTGTGGCAAACATATCATTCTATCAGTTCCTAATGGCTTTCAAGTTATGATCATTGCAGAGATTCTACAGAGGTTATTCATGGACAAAGAATAAAAGGTTTAAAGTTCCAAGAAGCTGGTTTCTGCCGAAGAGTTATTCATTTCTGCTGATGAGTCTTTTATAGCCGTTAGAGGGGTCTTAGTGTAACTTAATCTCCTATTTAATAAGTCCCTTAATCTAGGGTTAGAAATACTTGAGTGTGCAGTCTTTTGTATCACTCTCTTCTCTTCTCTCAGATCATTTCACTGATCTTGTCTTGTCTTTACATTCATATGATTATTGTCTCATTGACAATTAATCTAATCTTGTAACATTTGGATACTATTAATCTAAGCTGACTGTTGCAGCTTAGATCTAAATAAAGGTTATATTGTTCATCTAGTGTTGCCTATACTTTCGAACATGGTATCAGAGCTTCAGGCTCATTGATTCTATTTGGCAACAAAGGTGTGGTTTGGGGTTATTGCTATTGGCGTAATCACTGGTTATCTTCTGTTTAAAATTTACCCTAGACTAAGTGAATCTAGGGTGATTGTGATTTGTTCTTCCGCTGCATATTTCTCTGTAAGTCTAAGTCTTATCTTCTTTTTAAACATACAGTACTTAAGTCTCTGTGGGTGCAAACGGGTAGACTAACATCCTGATCTGCCATCTTTGAGTGGTACGAATACCTGCTCTGGTTTATCCTAGTCCACAGGCTTGGTGCTTGTTGTTTCTTATTACAAAGTCTTATTTACTTGTCTATTTACTCTTATTATTATATCTGTCTGTGATTCTTTGTCTGTCTTGTTATCTCTGTCTTATTGTTTGTATTATGGCTATTGGTGATGATAATATTGGTGGTGGTGGTTCCACTGAGAAAAGCTTATCCTTTGGTGATGCTTTGTATTTACACCCCAATAACACCAATGGTACTCCCATTGTCTCTATTAAACTCACTGGAACTGAAAATTATAAAATATGGAATATGGCCATGACGTTTGCCTTAAGGAATCATAACAAGTTGGGATTTATTGATGGTACTTGCATAAGAAATGATTCAAACCCCAGTCTTGCTAATCAATGGGACACTTGTAACTCTGTTGTGGTCACTTGGATCCTCAACTCTCTCAGCCCTGAATTATTTGCTGGTGCTATTTATTCTAAAACTGCTTATGAAATGTGGAATGGTCGTAAAGATACCTATGATAAAGTTGATGGTTCAGCTATTTTTAATTTGCACAAAAACATAAATTCTCTTAGTCAAAGTGGGTCCTCTCTTGCTGATTACTATAATAATCTTAACTCCTTATGGAAACAATTTGATTGTATGATTAGCTTGCCTCCTTGCACTTGTGAGGCTGCAAAACATTTTGAAAAAACACAATCAGCTAATCAAGTTAATGCAATTTCTTATGGGTCTTGATGACTCCTATGTTCCCATCAGAAGCAACATTTTAACCAGAGACCCTTTACCTAATGTCAAAACTGCTTTTTCTGTTGTCTCTGGAGAAGAATCTCACAGAAATGTCTCATCTGGGAATAGCTCTGCTAAACCCAATGCTACAGCTTTTGCTGCAAAAACTTCTGATGGTGGAAATTTTTTTGATAACAAAAGAGGTTTTAACAACAAAATTTCTGGTTTTAATAATGGTAACAGCTCTAATAGCAGAGGACCAAACATGAACCTCAAATGTACTAATTGCAAAAAACGTGGTCATACTGTTGATAGATGTTATGACCTTGTTGGGTATCCTGCTGGATATGTTAAAAGAAATTTCAATGGTAAACCTTTCAGCAGTAACAATGTTTCTGCTGAAACCAATTGTGTCACTGATAATAGTACTAGCAACTCTCCTGTCTCCTTGTCTAATGAACAGCTCTCGAGACTTATGAGTTTCCTCAATGACAACAATGTGTCATCTGCTAATGCCAACTTGGTAGGTAAAAATTTTTCAAGAACCTTCTTCAATGGCAGTGTCAAGTTTAATGTAAACTTCAACAAGTTTTTTAACAACAACACTAAATCCTTATCTGGAAACATCAGTCTTGGTTGGATTGTTGATTCTGGTGCAAATCAGCACATGACTGTGTCTGAAAATTTTTTAATCAATATTGTAGACATTTCAAATCTTGGGTTAACTGTTGGACATCCCAATGGTACTCAGGCCTTAATTACTAAAATTGGTGATTTAAAGGTCAATAATGACCTAACTCTCTTTGATGTTCTTGTTGTTCCTGAATACAATGTTAGTTTACTATCTGTTCATAAGATTGCAAGAGACAATAATATGTTTGTTGGGTTTAATGAATCTAATTGCTATATACAGGATTTACAACAAAAAAAAGATTAACAGGAAGATTGATATCAACTTTTAGATCTTTTAGGATTTTTTGAATCCAAATGATTTCACAGGCAGCAGTAGACATAGATCTATACTCTGCTTCTGTGGAAGATTTTGAAAGAGTGTTTTGTTTTTTACTTTTCCATGAGATCAAACAATCATTGAAGAAAACACAGTAACCTGTGACAGATTTTCTGGTTTTCTTGCATTTGGCCCAATCAGCATCACTATATCCTTCAAGATGATTTTCAGAGTTGCTGAAATTGTACCTTAGACCTTTTCCTGGAGCTCCTTTTAGATATCTCAGAACATTGAGGGCACATTCCAGATGAGATTTTAAGGGAGAATGCATATATTGTGCCAGACAATGAACTGAGTATGAGATGTCAGGTCTTGTATGGGTGAGATAGATAAGTTTCCCAAGTAACTTCTGATAACCAGTGATGTTGACAAGCAATGGGTCATCAGCAGTGGGAATGTATGGAAGCACAGAGTTGGGTTCCATAGGAGTGGACACAGATTTGCACCCAAGAAGACCAAATTCTTTGAGGAGTTCAAGACAGTATTTTCTTTGAGAAAGAAAAATGTCATTCCCATTTTTTAAAACCTCAATGCCAAGGAAATATTTTAGATTTCCCAAGTCTTTGATATGAAATTTGGATTTTAGAAACTCTTTAAAAAGATTTATCTCATCAATGCAGTTTCCAGTAAGAACAATATCATCCACATAAACAAGCAGAGCAATAAACTTGTTATTCTCTGTTTTGGTGAACAGGGAGTGATCATTGACAGATTGAATAAAGTTATTTTCTTTTAAAACACTCACAAGTTTTTCATTCCATTTCCTGGGAGCTTGTTTTAGGCCATATAGAGACTTGACAAGTTTACAAACTTTATTTTTATTGTTCTCATTACAGAACCCCTTGGGGATGGTCATATAGATATCCTCATCAAGATCTCCATACAAGAAGGCATTGTTAACATCAAGTTGAAAAAGAGGCCATTTGTTTTTTACAGCTAAGGCAATAAGACATCTAACAGTAGACATTTTCACAACAGGGGAAAAAGTTTCATCATAGTCTATTCCTTCCCTTTGGTTATAGCCTTTAACAACTAATCTGGCCTTGTATCTGTCAACTTCACCATTGGCTTTATATTTGATTTTAAAAATCCATTTGTAACCAATGGGAGTTCTATTAGGAGGAAGATCAGTTATGTCCCAAGCATGGTTTTCATTTAGGGCCTCAATTTCAGAATTCATAGCATCTACCCAATTACTATCAAGGATAGCTTCTTCATAACAGGTAGGTTCAATACTTTTATTAAGACTAGAAGCAAAGCAATAATTATCCTTGTTAAGATTAGAGTAATTAACAACTTTTTCAACCCCATATTTGACTTTTCCTTCAACAATAAAGTCATTTAGATTACTGGGCAACTTAGAAACTCTAGTTGACCTTCTAGCAGTAGTGGCTGGCAAGCCTCTTTCTTGTTCAGTAGAATTGGGTGATGTATCAGCAGAATCAGAAGATGCATCAGCAGGATGTGATTCATGTGATATGTTGCCCTCAGGGTGTGTATTATCATCTATAGATGTTGCAACTGATTCATCAATCCTAGTAGGATGACTTACCACTGTGTTATCATCATAGGATGTCACTCTCCCTTCATCATTGGGACTTGTTTGTGAGTCAAAGAAATTTTTGTGGTTTAAATCTTTAGGCACATAAGTTTCAACAAAAGGTTTTGACACAGAATTTTTCATTTTGAATGGAAACACAGTTTCATAAAATTTGACATCTCTGGAATAAAAGATATTTTTTGTTTCTAGGCTCAAGAGTTTATAACCTTTTTTTCATTTGAGTAACCAATAAGAACACTTTTTTCAGACCTACTACCAAATTTGTCAGAGATGTTGAGAATAGTGGCATAGCATAAGCAGCCAAAGACTCTAAGGAGAGAGAGTGAAGGGTCATGCCCATACACAAAGAAGAAGGGGGACTTGCCAGACAGAACTGAAGAGGGCAACCTGTTTATGACATAGGCAGCAGTTAGAACACATTCAGGCCAAAGATATAGAGGTAATTCCCCCTGAAACATAAGGGATCTAGCAACATTAAGGAGATGCCTATGTTTTCTTTCTGCAATGCCATTTTGTTGTGGTGTATAAACACAAGATGTTTGATGTAGAATTCCTTTTTCATGAAAGAATTGTTGAAGTTTATTATTGACAAATTCTGTCCCATTATCACTTCTGAAAACTTTGACATGTGTTCAAATTGATTTGATAGCATATGAGTAAAGTTAACAATGGAAACATAAACATCATCCTTTCCCTTAAGCATATAAACCCACACTGCCCTGGAATAGTCATCAACTATGGTTAAAAAATATTTATAACCATCTCTGCTAGTGATTTTATATGGTCCCCAAACATCAAGGTGAACAAGTTGACCAATTTTAGTGGATTTATGTTCACTTAAAGGAAATGGTTCTCTGGTTTGTTTAGCTTTATTACAAGTGTCACAGAGATGATCAGTTTCAGATGAACTATCAAATTTAAAAGTTGATATCAATCTTCCTGTTAATCTTTTTTGTGACAACAAATCTGCTTTACAACTTGCTGTCAACCTTGTTTTTCATGAAAGATCAAAACACTTTGAAATTGATGTTCACTTCATCAGGGAGAAAATTGCAAGAGGTGTTATAAGTGATAAGAAGATTGGCTCTTCAAACCAAACTGCAGACATTCTCACTAAAAATCTCCCTGTTTATCAGCATAAATTTTTGTGTGAAAAATTGATATTGTTTGATATGTTTGCTAATCAGATTAAGGGGGAATGTTAGAATTTGGAGTATTAATCTGTGGCAAACATATCATTCTATCAGTTCCTAATGGCTTTCAAGTTATGATCATTGCAGAGATTCTACAGGGGTTATTCATGGACAAAGAATAAAAGGTTTAAAGTTCCAAGAAGCTGGTTTCTGCTGAAGAGTTATTCATTTCTGCTGATGAGTCTTTTATAGCCGTTAGAGGGGTCTTAGTGTAACTTAATCTCCTATTTAATAAGTCCCTTAATCTAGGGTTAGAAATACTTGAATGTGCAGTCTTTTGTATCACTCTCTTCTCTTCTCTCAGATCATTTCACTGATCTTGTCTTGTCTTTACATTCATATGATTATTGTCTCATTGACAATTAATCTAATCTTGTAACATTTGAATACTATTAATCTAAGCTGACTGTTGCAGCTTAGATCTAAATAAAGGTTATATTGTTCATCTAGTGTTGCCTATACTTTCGAACAGTCGCCGAAATCACGAGAGGAGTAGGGACCTTTCTTGTGTCTCACATGTACAACAAAAGGCTTAACTTAATGGTTGAATAGCAAACAAAGACAATCATAATAGTTGTAATGTGTTTTGCGATACATCAATAAGGATATCTATACAGGATGATACATAATTCATATGAGATACATTATGCAACAAGTGAACAAGTACTAAAGGTCATTCGCGACTGCAAAACGATGACGAACAAGGTTCATGAATACCACAGTCGCGACTTATTTTCAAGAAACACATCTGGAATAATGGTAAAAATGACTGGCCATCGTCAAATTTCACTACCGAGACGTAATTTCAAGAAATACTTTTACGTTACATGGTTTCAAATTTGGAAATGTTCTGAAGAAATAGACATTACATAACCCCTAAGATACGGGATCTAATTAAAACATCCCTTGTATGTTCTTATACCGCTGCTGCAAGTGGGTTCCTACTCCACGCGAGAGACTGGAACTCCTCCTCGAGCGTTTCTTCTATCTTCTCCCATGGCATCTTGTGCTTTGCTAGTTGTCGTTTTCTTGCTGGTACTCCGAACGTCTTTGCAGAATTCTGAAATAAAATGAAATTAAGTTTAGCAAATACAGTAATTATTTCACACAAACACACATGTGTGATTATATAAAGACTGCTGTATAAAACTGATTTGCCGTAGTGCATATTTTATGCTTGTGCTTACCTTATAGCAGTATCCAGCTTTAACGTCACAAATGGGATAATCACCAGGACAACAAGCGGCACTATTCTTGCAACAAACAGCATCGGCGTAACCACAACAACCATGGATCAAACACAAGTTATAGAACTCAAATATGCAGCAACATGTCTGGTCAGCCGCACAATATGTGAAGTCACCACACTTGCTAGGAGCTGGTGGCGGTGGGGGTGGTGGTGGATGTGGTGGAGAAGGTGGGGCTGGTGGTGGTGGTGGACCAGGGGGTGTAGGCGCCGCAGTAATAGGGTACACCGGCTCAAGGTACATTCCACAAACCCCGTTTTTAATATTAGTGTTTCTCTCCATTAGAATGTACCCTTCCAGTCCCCAGTATGTGCCCCATGAATTCTTGACAATCCAATAGTCCTTACCATCTTGTGAACCATAACCAACGATTAGCACTGCGTGGTCTATACTATATGGAGTGCTTGTGCATTGTCCGTTATATACACCCTGATTCACATGTTCATAACAAGTTAGTTTCAGCTATGATAACGGATAGATAAAAAGAAAATATATGGCTAAAAAGTTAAAAATCGTATATACTTACCCCAGTGTATAGTTGAAAATCATAAGCCGAACCCATAATACCAATAGTAACAGGGGTACTTGCCACAGCGCAAAAGACTGCATCTTCATTTGATTCTACTTCCACATAGCTATCAAGCGAGACAACTGTCTTTGACTTCTGTTATATTGTAACAAAAGTTAATTAACAAATAAACAAACTCTAACTACCTTAGTAAAAAATTTACCATCTACACAGATGAAATGGATGAAACTTGATGGTCGATCAATAGTACCTTTGTTTTGTCACATTTACCATCGCGGCCATTAGAACTGATGTATGGATAATCGGCTTCAGAATCAATTCCACCATTCTTAATAATCCATCTATAAGCAGTGTCCATGTTTCCACCATCGCACCCATAATCATACGTGTCACAGTCGACAAGCTCTTGCTCGGAGAGTCTAATGAGGTCACCGGTGGCTAATGCATTAGCACTTTCAATAGATCCAGTCACTGAGAATGCCCAACAACTTCCTACACATATACCAAAGTTTTGGGTCACTTAAAAATAGCAATCAGCCTCGTATAACTAAGGGATCCTGGGAGCAGTATACAGGGACGGAACCATGGGGTTCCGCAGGTGCCCGGGACCCTTATGGATTTTTTCGATGTAGTGTTAATTTTTGTCAAAAAATATCAGTTTTTCCTAAATGCATCTTAAATGCATCCGGACCATCGAAATGTATTTTATATTACTGTTCCGAAAAATCTGTGCACCCGATCATATTTGGTCCTGATTCCGTCCCTAGTAACCATATATAAGGAGTGCAAAACTTAAAATCAAATGTTGTTTTGATCTAGAGTAGTTTCCTACATAAGTAATCAAGCATTTCATAATTTTCAACTTATGGGGCTATTGATAAGTGTTAAGTTTAAGTTTTTTCTTACTAATGGTTGTTTTGCTTAGTCGTATCATGTATAGGGTTGAGCACGGTTCAAAAACCGATTTGGCTCAAAACACCAGACCGAGGACCGGACTGAAGTCCATGTTCAGGTCCGGATCGGTCCGGTCTAACAAAACATAGTACCCTGTTTTGCGTAAACCGAACCGGACCGAATCAGACCAAGGACGATCAGTCCGGTTTCTCGATTTGATCTGAACCGCAGTCTATTATGCTCGGCCATAGTCGTATGTGTGTGCGCTCATAATTGAGAAGATATGGATTCAAGTTTGGCCCTACTACAACTTTATAGTTACGTGTTACATTTTATGTGTTAGATTTTCCCTTTACATCACACGCCAAAAAGTCATGCCTTTTTATAAAGGTAAATAGTCGCACATTTGACTAACAAATTAAAGGAAACAATGAATCTTTTCATGATAAATTATCTATAATATCCAAACCATGCGTGTTATATTTGTCTTATGACTAATACAGTATAATCAAACTAAATGACAATTTTGTCCATTATCTAGCAGCAGTAAATCTTGACTACAAAAATAGTTCAAAATAAACCCAAAAAAGTTGTCATAAATAAAAGTTTTTAGTCTCAAAAAAAAAAAAAAAAAAAAAAAAAGAATTAAATGCTTACCACACTGTCCTTGGTCTTTAATTGGTGTAACTACTCCTTTGTCTCTCCAATCCAAAGAAGTTGGTGCATTACAAGTCCTTGAACTTACAGTCATGTTCCTCTTTACACCCCCCATCTTTAACTTATTACTTCTAGGCCCCTTAACTTTTGACATATACATCTCTTTAAACTCTTCATTACTCAAGTCAGCAAACTTATTCAACCCCACAGTATGATCTAGCTCTGACTTCCTCTGTGAGTTTTTCTCCAATACAAACTTTATACTTTTTTTAAAGTTCTCAAGCCTAAGCTTCTCCTCTTCTTCATGTTGGTATGTTTTGCCATGCAACTCTTTCCATTTTCCAAATAACTCACTAACTTTCTCACTTGATAAAATATCATTTTCTTGACCCTCAAGTATAGAAAACTCACTAGGAAGGGTTGTTGATATTGAGTATGATGATGATAATGATGAAACATAGGTTAAGAAAATGAAAAGTGTGAGAATGGAATTTGAGGTAGCCATTTTAGCTAGTGAGCTAATGAATCTTGGAATAGGTTTTATTGGTTATATAGAGGTTTGAATCTTTTGGTTTGTCCTACCTAACCATTGGTACCCATTGGCTTGAGTGGACAATAATGTAGTGAAATTATCTTGCATGGTGAAAGTACCAAAATGGACTTTGAAATATTGGTATGAGTTGGTTTATGGTGTGGGTGTTTTGGTAATTTGATAGTGAGTGTGAAATGTATACCTTGTTGTCTACTATTTGAACACAAACTCTTTTAAACTAAATAAAGTGGTCTTTCTAATCTTATTCAAGATATGAAATATCTTATGGACAAAGATTTATTAACGTAGGATATTAGAGCACAAGGTATCATACATATCAATAACACGTTATTGGTATGTCAACTCAGCGCCACATCATATACCTCCCAAAAACACACCAATAACTAAAACACCCTCTCTCATAACACACAACTAACACGTTATTGGGTCCCACAAAATACTTCATTAAAAATACCCACTCACTTACAATAAAAAAAAAACAAAACAAAACAAAAAGGACACAAAACATCACAATGGCATGAGCCATTCAAATGGCTTGAGAACATTTGGCTCACCAATGGCACAAAGTGCCGGTATGGTTGGCACGAGTTTGGCATGAAAAATTGATGCATTTGGCGTGTTAATTGCTCCCATACCCTCTGCTTTTACAAAATGTGACAAAAAGTTTTAGTTAAAGAGATCCCTTTGTTTTGTTAACTTTTCTATTTTAGCATACTTTATGACCTAAATTATTCGTCAACCATTTTAGAAAGTTTAAAAAATATATTTCCGCATGTACTATGTATTTCATTAGTTAAATAACATTATCTCCGTCTCATATTAAATGTTCAATTTTGATTTTTAAAGTCTTTTTTTTTACAAATTTAATCTTAAAGATTTTTGTTTGTGTTGTATAATATTTAATAAAAATTATCATTTAAAACTTAATTCATTTATATATTCTGCATCAAGTATTGTATAACATAAATAAAAATATATATGATTAAAAAAAAAAAAAAAAAAAAAAAAAAAAAAAAAAAGGCTTTAACAAATTAAAATGGACATTACGGGAAGAGTAACACAACATTTCATAAACTATGAATACTCAACGAGACTTCGTTAAAATTAATGAAACAAAAATAATAAACAATCCGATATTTAATTATATACGAGTAGATAGTCACGTGGATATTGAGTATCTAGAAGGATGGGTTGGTGCTTTAACCTAGGTGCAACGTTACATACTTCATCATAAATTAATTGCACATTACGGGCATATTTGGACCATTTGGTTACGTTCATTATTTTTATCTTATTGTACAAAAGTAATTTGCACTACATCAATTTCATCTATAAATATATTATATTTGATGTGCTAAATAACTTTGTGAAGTACAAATTAAACTTTTTCCAAAAAGCTTGTTTTTTTAGGATGGTAAGAAAAGAACATGCTATGGGTGAGTCCAGAATATAAAATGAAAAGGAGGTAGGTAGTGGTGACGGTTAACTCCCAGAACAGGGTAAGATAATCAATTCAGCAGAAACAAACAACAAGTCAGCATAAACAAATATCACTAGGTGGTTACCGGATATCACTTGGAATCGTGTGATCACTTTTCAAAGTAAACTATTCGACCCTAATGCCTGGGTTACACGAATATCTACTTGGGATAAGACCAAATGCAGTTATGGAATTAGGCACAATTCTATAACCCTTGCGCTAATAAGTGTTAACGGTTTTCTGTGTATATTTCATGCATAATCAGATCTCCTATTTATAGGAGTTTACTCTAAGCTCATCAAATAGAATTATGAGTATTAATCGGCCCATTAATAGCCTCATAATTATCCCCACTATAGCCGTTAGTTGTTACATGACCAATTAAACGTGGTCATTAAGCAGTTGAAACTGCCACTTGAATAGGTCAAAGCCGTTACAAGCAGTACTTTCTGTTGGAAATGTATATATTTACAAACATGTGAATGTCCGGATTCGAACTCGTGACCACGGGATTGCACACATTAGCGAATGAGAATTAAAGTTAATAATTAATGTTTATGTTTACGATTAATTATTGCACATTAAGTCCGGTTAACGATCGTTAAGTATTTAACGGAAAAATGACTAACGACCGTTAAATGAAAAAGAGAAATGACTAGAAATGGAAAGACTTGAAAAAGTTATGGGTTTTCCTTGGGCTTTGCATGGTGGCCGGCCAAGGGGCTTCTCCAAGCCCTAATCCATAACTTGTTCCCAAAGTTTTCCATCTACTATATAAACAAGGTTAGGTTCTATGGTTTTTCATCACTTGTGCATTGAATTAACCTAGATCTCTCCTCTCCTCTCTCTCGTCCCTATTTCGGCCGAACACCCCTTGTAAGGGAGTTTGGTTTCGTTTTTCTTAAACGAGGACTTGTGTTAGATCTAGCAATCGCTTGATTCGTTGGTTAATTCGTGTGTACAAGAACGTGGTAGTAAGACACTATTCTTACACCATATTGGTTTGAGTTGTAGAACGGTAAGGGACAACTCTTCAAACCACTTCTTTGTTTTGCTCAAAGGATTTGACATTCGCAAGAGGTACGTTACGCATACTTTCAGTTAATTAATTTATTTGTTATGATCTTTAAGTCTTCCGCTGTGTACTCTTGATGTCTTTATGTTTTATTGTATTTTATATATCATAAACTTAACAGTGGCATCACGAGCCTTGTATAACAAGTAATTAATTACTGAAACACATAAATAAAATAAACATGTTGTGTTATTATTTGTATGCGTAGATCTAGGGTTTGCAAAACCTAAACCCTAATGATTAGGGGGGGCGTTCTTTTGGTGCCCTGATTAGGGTTTTGTAAACTAAAGTTTTAATTGGATTAGAAACCCTAAGATGCATGCAACTTTATGTGTATATGCGTAACTCTGTTTTATTGCATTAATTGTTAAGTGTAATTTTATGTCCATGATAATTATCTGCATGTTTTATCATGGATCTGCTTTTATTGTATATTCTACTTGTTTAAGTGATATACACTAATTTATGATAGATCTCAAATTGGGGAAGACCTCAATCATTATTAATTTAATCAATTATGTGCTATGTGGTATATATTTAATTTTGACTTACGCAATCGATGAATCGATGCATGTGGCTCACCTTGTACATAGGTGAAAACGGGTGAAAGTCTTAATTAAATATATGCATATTGACAGATCTAGAATTGGTTATTAATAGGATTTATCAAAAACGTTTGCATGTGGCTATTTGATATGCATGACTTATTTTTTGTTATGCATTCATTGTTTATTTGTTTATTTTTTCAAATACTTGCTTGTTTGTTATGTGTAACAAGGATATTTTTACAAGAAAAATAAACTGACCTAAACAATGGTGAAACATGTATTTTTAATAATAGTAATCATAATCGTTTAATTGATTGATGACTTTGGTACAAATGACTGAACGGCTCACCCATGAGAATGAACTATAAAGGGGTTATTAAAAGAAGTGCGCACAGTCACACTGAAAGGATGTCTAAGGTTGTGCTTTAGCGCGTACCTGGTCCTCTGCCCTCTGTAAGTTCGAATGGAGCTACTTAGTAAGTCATTAAATGTGCAAGCTCATCTTAAGGGCGAATTAGTGTTAATTCCATGCGCCACTTCGGTGGTAATTATCCGAAACACAAAGTGTTTACACTTATGCAAAAGTACGGTATAATAGATGATAATTAACACTAAATTCCTTAATTGGTGAAACCAATACCTCAATTAAAGTTTGATGATGAAAAACTTAAACATTAAAACAAGATATAAATGTTTTAATAAAACCTATGTTACGAAGATGAATGCATGACATCTTTGTACATATTTGATTTAACATCAAAAAAATATTACCCTTTTAATTTAAGTTATATGCCATCCAACGAAACGGAAACACCTAAGATTACTTTCTATTTGCGTGAGAACGTGACTTAGATCTTAATCAAAGGGTAAAATGTCCACGTGTCGTGAGAACGGGCATGGACGATTTTGCAGTTTCTTAAGTTGGACAACTTAATTGAGTTAGGCAGTGAGAACTGGCAACTCAAGGCATAAGATGGGATAAAACATGTTTACATGGCGATTGAAATTGGCTATATGTAAATCCCATAAATCTAGGAATTGCAATTGATATTGGCAATTGAGTAAAAGCTCTACCATTTTGTATAAGGTTCATTACTAGCAGATCAACTGACGTGATGAAATTATGATAATTTGGATCCTAGTTTTCAATAATAATTAATTGGTTATATGAATATGAACCTTGGGTATTTAATTGTTTATTGAAAAGGAAAATTATCAAAAATACTAAAATTGAATTTTGTAATTCTTTTGAATGTATAAATGCAAAATTTAACCGTAAACGTGGTTTAGTCTTTGATTAGTAAATTGATCAATTCTGCTTTCAAACAAATGTTTGATCGAGAATAATTTACCGAAAAGACAAACGAAGTCTTTTTTCCATGGGAGAAGCATGAGACTCAATCCTATTCCTTTTCATGAATGAGAAAGGTATAATAGGAACATTTGAATTGTCTAAATTCTAATGTAACTCATAGCAATGAATTGCACATCTTATTTTCCATAAAGATTTCATTACCTGATTTGGTGAATGAATCCTTTTGTAACAAACATGAATGTTGGTTAACTGGAAAACATGTATATGAGTTACTAAATTAGAAGCTAGACTAATTACCGCGAAAATTGGTAAAAGGCAAACTAGCTTAATTTATCTAGTTGGTTTGCTTTAACCTTTAAAGGTGCTACATACCAGTATGGGCATGGTAGGCCTGTTAAGAAAGAAATTGCATACCAAATTTTTCGAGTTAATAACATTGATGGATAACCCATCATTCATGGAGTAAAATACACCTTTTAGTACCTTAGTAATGATTACGTATGGTTCTTCAAAGGTGTAGGAAAGTAAAAAGCAAGCAAGTTGTTTTAACTGGTTATGAAACACTTACAATGTTATCAAATTCAGTGGGAGCATTTGTGTTGCATTACTGAATAAGAAGTTGTTATAATGATTTCTAATTCAGTGGGAGCTACAAGCCTTATTTGCTGCGTAGTAATCCAAATTATCTCTTGAATATCATGTAGATAATTACTTTCCAATTGTAGGCACTTATGTTTTTTTTTAAGGATTGTCATGTGCGTTTCCTTACAAATCAATATAGTCTTATATCTACTAGTTATATCTATGACACAAATCATATTAATCAAATAAATGAACGTGTATCGTGTTGTTTATATGCTACATGATGTTGTTCCATGCACAAGTGGGAGAAATATTTATTGTGTGCAAGGTACAACACATATTAATACGATTTAAATGGATTCTCTTGACTGTAAAGTAAGATAATAACGTTCTAATAGGAAGTATACATTTAAATATGTATGATTGCCCTATTAAGAACATGTGTCAAGATGATAACAAAGACTACTTTATTTTAAATATTTATGTCATTCAATATTTATGAAACACTTGTAGTTACAATTTATGTTACGTGAGAACGTGAACTAGATTGTAGCCCAAGGTAAAATACCCACGTGCCGTGAGAACGAGCATGGATGATTTTGCAGTTTCTTACGTTGAACTTTTTATGAAATGACATAATTAAATAAAGTAATCTAATACTACTTTGAATTTAAGTATTCGTTGAATGACTTAAATATATGTAGTAAATATTAACTTGAAATATTAATTGAAACCTGAGGTGGTGTTCATAATTACTTTAATTGTAAATGTTTATGATTTTGTAAAGTCAAAAACATGAAGTCTTTTAATACAAGACTTATAATATAAAGTAAGACGTTAACTTGCTATGTTTTAAGACATATGCATGAAGTCAATGAGTTGATCAATGACTTATAACGTATAGTGGGATTATAACTATTATGTCTTTTGACTTGGTCAAGAATACTTGTGTTATAATACATGTAATTGACTTGGTAATTCTATTGTACCATTAAGTTTTACTTTGTTGGTAAATATGATAAACCAAATAGTAGATAGTTATCTTAAATATTGTTAGATTAATCTTACAATATTAATTCTAAGGAAATACCATAGTTTTATGGTATGTTCAGTTAGAAGAATCCAAATCTATTGGCATTATTTGATTCAAGATAACTATAGTATCTTCCAAAACGTTATCAAGGTTAGTAGATTGAGTATAGATTGAATATACTCAATAAGACTCCAACCTAGAAGATTGATAAGACACCGTTTGTTTATGGAATGTGATGAATCACATTAAGTCTTATAAGGAATTTCTGAATTTGTTAAACTACTTGTAAAGTGGGTTGTAACAAACTAAAGTCAGAAACTATCAATATTTTTTGTAATATCCCAAAAAAGAACAATGTATTGTTGCTCTACTTGCTAAACTATTTAAAGGTAATCTTTAAATTGTTAAAGGCAAGTGGGAGTTTTGTTTAGATCTTGAAAGATTAAATTACAAAATACATAATCTTCTAAAATATACTAGCAAATATCATGATGAGGTTAAACATGTAAATGATAGACCTCAATATGATGGAATTGTCATTCATAGATCCGTAAGGATATCTCAGATATTTAATATGCTGAGGATTATGAGTTGCAGGATCATGGTAAGCCTGTTAATCATGATGATGAATTTACCAAATGTTGAATTATGGTAAATCAATCATACTATGAATGTTGAGATGTTGTCCATAAAGATAATCAACTTTAGATAATTGGTTTATCTTAATAATGAAAATTATTTTCTTCAAAGGATGGAAACCCTAGCGGTTTAAATCTTTGTGTAGAAATCATATGGACAATATTGTACACATATTTAATGCATGTCTAGTGATAATAATATTAATCATATTTAAGCAATTAACTATGATTGAATATTCTTTTCTAGATACATTAAATAGAAGTATAAAGATTTTAATTGTCATACTTAGTTTCATTGATATGAAATTTTGACAATAAATATCAAAACTCTTTGTTGTGGAATTACTTTTGCGAGGACGATAAGTAATACAAAGTAGTTTTATGAATTCAAATAATCTTTGAATATGTACAAACTGCGAGAATCCATGAATGGATATATGCATGCATCTATGAGATGATTCTTATGTTTAATATTAAATCCATGTTTGATTTAAAAATTAAAATAAGATAGCTCATAAGTATTCCTGAAAGCTAGTGGGAGTATTATTTCGTAAATCTTATATGTTGTATGGGCAACTACATTCCACCTAAATTAAGTTTTAGTTGGGAATGAAACTTCGTTTGTAAGATTTGGAAATAAGACATACAACCTTGGAATATATGTTTATTATTATAAACATATGCGGTAAATAAATGAGTCTAATACAACATGTTGGATATATAATGATATCTTAAAGTCTAACTTGAAGATTCATCATGTACATCATGTTGTAAGGTTGTTGTGTCATGCTTGATTACAAGATGATTTAACAACATTGTAATATTTATGTTTGGATTTAGAATTGCATTTCTCAGCCTGGAGTTGCTCCCAGATTCTATACAACAATTGTTATGTAATTGTTATAGTCAACAAACTTGAAGTTTGAATGGCACCAAACAAATAGTATTTAAAGTTTACGGATGTTTAAAGAGCATATTGTTGTATACAATGATGCTAGTATAATTGAGATGACACTCAATTGTAGTCATGGTATCCTTGATGATGACCATGTTGACTAGTTATGCTCAACTAAGAGCATAGTTGCATTATACATTAAAGAATAAAGAATACTTTAAAACTTTAAAGTTTTGAAAGATGATTGTCATAAAAGGGTGGTTCAGGTTATCACACACCTTATGGAATGATATGACAATATCAAGATATGTGTAAACATATACAAGAATTTCACTTATTGAATTCTTGAAATAAGTATTCTCAAAATTCCTATGGATCAAAGTTAGTAGAAATTATGCCTTGTCAACAAGTATGATTATCAAGACTTGAGGCAAAATTCATTAACTAAGAATTATCATGCATTGATCTATTTAGTATTTGGATAAAAGATATTATAAACATTATTATTCAAATGAAATAAAGTGTTTTGTTATGTTTATTGTTCATTTATTATGATGTTATCCTGTATTTGCATGTTTAAATCCTTGAATAACTTAAGTTATTCAAAATAGTCCGTTGTCGATCAATAACATGTGAATGAAATTGAATTAAGACAAATCTGAGTATTAGTTAGAATATACTTGAAAGTATATTGATGCGTAGCATGACTAATTTCAGATGATATTCAATGGATTGAATATAGGACTTATCCCAACCGCATGATAATACTTTATGGATCTTTGTCATTAAGTATATCATGGATATTTATCCTCTGACTTGAGATACAAGAGATATGTCATGGATGTAGTGCATTTTTGTGAAGCAATCTAACGCTATACGTAACTGGTAGTTATAAGGGTTGTTTTAAGAAGTGTTGCGAAATTTATGAATCCTGCTTGTAGTCCAAATGAGATTTGTTTCCTTCAAATTTATTTTGAAGTATAATACTACTGGGCCCCTCGTAGGGTTGTTAAGATGTTTGCATGGCCATGCCCAAGGTCTTCTGGAATATGTTCAGAAGAATTGGTAATCTTAATCAATCACATAAAGCGAGAAACAGAATAGTTAATTAAGAAATGAGTGAGATCCATATTCTTATTAACATGGTATTAGAAACAAAAGGATGAATATGATGATGAATCATCAAACTTGGTTTTTCTTCAGAAAACCATACACGAGTTGTACCGGGGGCATTGGCGTGTTGCTAGACGCTAACCAATGTCATTTCACGTTTTGTAAACATATCCAAGTGGGAGCTGTTGGAAATGTATATATTTACAAACATGTGAATGTTCAGATTCGAACTCGTGACCACGGGATTGCACACATTAGCGAATGAGAATTAAAGTTAATAATTAATGTTTATGTTTACGATTAATTATTGCACATTAAGCCCGGTTAACGATCGTTAAGTATTTAACGAAAAAATGACTAACGACCGTTAAATGAAAAAGAGAAAGGACTAGAAATGGAAAGACTTGAAAAAGTTATGGGTTTTCCTTGGGCTTTGCATGGTGGCCGGCCAAGGGGCTTCTCCAAGCCCTAATCCATAACTTGTTCCCAAAGTTTTCCATCTATTATATAAACAAGGTTAGGTTCTAGGGTTTTTCATCACTTGTGCATTGAATTAACCTAGATCTCTCCTCTCCTCTATCTTGTCCCTATTTCGACCGAACACCCCTTGTAAGGGAGTTTGGTTTCGTTTTTCTTAAACGAGGACTTGTGTTAGATCTAACAATCGCTTGATTCGTTGGTTAATTCGTGTGTACAAGAACTGGTAGTAAGACACTATTCTTACACCATATTGGTTTGAGTTGTAGAACGGTAAGGACAACTCTTCAAACCACTTCTTTGTTTTGCTCAATGGATTTGACATTCGCAAGAGGTACGTTACGCATACTTTCAGTTAATTAATTTATTTTTTACGATCTTTAAGTCTTTCGCTGTGTACTCTTGATGTCTTTATGTTTTATTGTATTTTATATATCATAAACTTAACACTTTCATCAGTACTTTCATAGCACTATCAGTGGATACACTGATTCAGTGGAAACCACAAGCTTCAGTGGAAAACACAAGCTTCAGTGGAAACACTGCTTATCAGTGGAAACACTGCTTATCAGTGAAAACACTGCTTATCAGTGGAAACGACAAGCAGTACTTTCCACAAGCAGTACTTTCTACTAGCACTACCAATACAAACCACTATAAGAGTCAGGGTGTTCATGGACCTTATGGGTGTACACTCCGTACCTCCTAACCCATTACAAGGTGTGAACTAATCCCACAAGTGCACTAAATTTTCCAACAATCCTCCCCAAATTTAGTTCACTTCCTTTGCATGAAAAATAAACATCAAGCAAAACATGTGCATAAACGAAAATGTCCTGAGGATTGAATTTCCATCTTAGTAAATTACACATTCAAATATTCGAGAATCAGGGTGTTCTAAGAATTGAACCCTTCAACCCATTTGAATACCTGAAGATAAAATACACACAAGTTTTCAAACACTTAAAAGCTCCTGACACTATACAAGCCATGTGTCCATATCCAAATTCATAAATGTTGTAAAAGCTAAAAGTCCAAAGCTTCCTGAAGCGGCAAAACTTCAACATTTACATAGGTGGTTCCTCTTTATTCATGCTCCTGCCAAGCACTTTTTCAAAAAAAATTAACCATTGAGAAGTAAAGACTTCATCCTCTTTTCAGCAGGTTCTGAGCACAACCTTGGGATGTAAATAAAACATGTGCTCCAGTCCACTGAATGTTCAGCTTTTCACATTGAACTCAGCTCCCAAGTTTCCTCAGGAGGGAGTTGGGTGTCCTAGCATTCAGTGACTAAGTTGGACTTAAACCCATCCCTTTAGCAGACTTTATAACCAAGTCTCTAGCCAGACCCTTCGTCAAGTGATCAGCTAAGTTCTGTTGAGATCTAACAAACTTTATAGATACCACCCCATTCACGATAAGCTCACGAATCATGCTATGTCTGACACCTAAGTGTCTAGACTTACCATTGTACATTTGGCTATAAGCCTTAGCCAATGTAGCTGCACTATCACACCGGATAGAAATAGGTGCTATAGGTTTAGGCCACAATGGAATCTCAAGAAGCAAGTTTTTTAACCATTCAGTTTCTTTACCAGCAGCTGCTAGAGCCACAAATTCATATTCCATTGTTGAACTGGTGATACAAGTTTGCTTCTTGGATGCCCAAGAAATTGCACCTCCACCAAGTAGGAATACCCAGCCACTGGTAGACGAATTGTCTTCAGTGTTACTGATCCAACTTGCATCAGTGTAACCTTCCAACACTGAAGGATAACTAGTATATGAGAGACTATAATCCATAGTTCTCTTCAAATACTTCAGTACCCTCTGAACTGCTTGCCAGTGATGAGCACTAGGATTACTAGTATACCTGCTCAATTTTCCCACTGCAAAACCAATATCAGGTCTTGTACAAGTCATGGCATACATCAGGCAGCCAATTACCCTAGAATACTCAAGTTGAGATACAGCCTTGCCATGATTAGGCATCAGCTTCTCACAAGTATCCATAGGAGTACTCACTGGAGTACAATCAAAGTAATTGAATTTTCTCAGTACCTTCTCAATATAATGAGACTGAGAGATAGAAATTCTTTTACTTTCATGTTTAATCCTTATACCAAGGATAACATCAGCCTCCCCCATGTCCTTCATGGAGAACCTTGATGACAAAAATTCCTTTTTCAGGTCAACCTGATTTTGGTCAGTGCCAAAGATCAACATGTCATCAACATATAGAAAAATGATGACTCCTTTACCAGATTCATCAAATTTGCTATATACACATTTTCAGCTTGGTTAAGAACATAACCACTAGACAAAGCCACTTCATCAAATTTTTGATGCCATTGCTTAGGTACCTGCTGAAGTCCATAAAGAGACTTAATCAGTTTACACACCTTGTTTTCATTGTCAGGCATGATGAAGCCCTGAGGTTGGTTCATGTAAACCTCCTCATCTAATTCACCATTCAAGAAAGCTGTCTTCACATCCATCTGATGAATAACCAGATTGTGAATAGATGCCAAAGCAATCAGCAGTCTTATGGTACTGATACGAGCCACAGGGGCATAAGTAACAAAATAGTCTATCCCTGACTTTTGTTTAAAGCCCTGAATGACTAGTCTAGCCTTGAACTTTTCAATAGTTCCATCTACCTTCATTTTCATTTTGAAAATCCATTTGCAAACCAGAGGTTTGCAACCAGGTGGTAGATCAACCAACACCCAAATGTTGTTCCCCATGATGGAATCCATCTCATCATTGATTGCTTCTTTCCAGAAAGCAATATCCTGGGACTTCATTGCTTCTTCAAATTTCTTGGGATCATCCTCAACAATGAAGCAATAAGAGTATTGGTCAGAGACCTCATCCCTTATTCCTTCAACCAAGTATAGTTGAAACTCAGGTCCAAATGACTTTGGAGTCGTGACTCTTTTGCTCTTCCTGAGCACAGATTCAGGTTGTTGAACCACAACCTCATCAGGGACCACTGATGGTTCATCATCAGGGACCTCTGATACACCAGTGTCATGAGTTCCATTAGAAATCCTCTGACTTGGTCTAGGGACTGATGAGAATCTATTCTCATCAAAGTCTGCATCCCTTGATTCAATTATTGAGTTAATTGAAATACATTCATTAGGTTCAATAACATAGAACCTAAAAGCCTTGGAATGCTCAGCATATCCAACAAAGATGCAGTCAATGCCTCTTTCACCCAAAGTTTTCATCTTTGGATCAGGGAGTCTTACAACAACCCTACAACCCCAAACCTTGAGATAGTTCAGGTTGGGTTTCCTTTTAGTCTAGAGTTCATAAGGGGTAACCTTGTTCCTTTTGTTTGGAACCCTATTTAATAAATAGTAAGCTGTTAACATAGCTTCACCCCAGAAACCTTGACTCAGTCCTAAATAGGACAACATGGAATTAACCATCTCCTTCAGCACCCTGTTTTTCCTTTCAGAAATACCATTTTGCTGAGGAGTATACGGGGCAGTCGTTTCATGGATAATTCCAACAGACTGAAAATACAGAGTATCCATGTACTCACCTCCCCTATCAGTCCTTAATCTTTTGATCAAAGACCCAAGTTGTAATTCAACTTCAGTTTTAAACACTTTGAATTTATCTAATGCTTCATCCTTGGTATGTAACATATAGACATAACAAAATCTAGAAGCATCATCAATAAATGTCACAAAGTACTTTTTATTCCCCAAAGAAGGAGTGGCATACAAATTACACATGTCACTGTGTATAAGCTCCAAGACCTTAGTCTCACGACTAACACCCTGAAAAGGTTTCTTGGTTATCTTGGTCAACATGCAAGTTTCACACTTTTCAGTGTCCATGTCAAATGCTGGGATTAAACCATCCCTAGACATATCTTGCATTCTTTTATAATGTACATGGCCAAGTCTTGCATGCCATAGGGTAGAGTCAGTCAGGTCAGTGGTGGTCACAAATGCTGAATTAACACTATCAGAGGAAATATTAAGCCTGAACATTTGATTACATAAATAACCAAAACCAATAAAAACACCATGCTTAGAAAGCACAAATTTATCAGACTCAATAACTTGTTTATATCCATGATTATTCAAAACACTACTTGAAACCAAGTTTTTCCTAATATCTGGAACATGAATAACATTAAACAAAGTTACAATCTTTCCAGAACTAAACCTAAGATCTACACAACCATGACCATGCACCAAGGCTGTTGACTCTTTTCCCATGTGAAGAATAGAACCATCATTCAGTGACTCATAAGTCTTGAACCAGCTTCTATCTTTGCACACATGAACTGTTGCACCAGAGTCAACCCACCACGCAACATCATCATCCTGCACATAATGAGATTCAGATACATATGTAACATAATAAATCTGAAAAGACTTATTAACCATATTCTTACCTTTCAGTGAGTTGGAAGAACCACCACTCCCTGAACCATTAGTGTCTGATCCATTGGCTTTACCACCAACTTTAACACCTTTGCAATCCCTTTTAATGTGACCAGTTTTCCAACAAGTAGGTGTTGCCTTCTTGTTAGGATCTGCCCTTGTGTTGTCATGATATTTGCGTTTGCCTTTGTTGTCATTGTACCTAGTGGAGTTGTTATGCTCCACCATATTGACAACAGATGGTCCAGCAGCATTGCTACTCTTTGGCTTGTCATTATCCTGCACCTTGAGAGATTCCTCAATGCGCAGATGACTGCCCAACTCAACCAGAGTTAATTCCTCTTTCTTATGTTTCAAGGTATGCTTGAAATCTTTCCAAGAAGGAGGAAGTTTATCAATAACACAAGAGACTTGAATAGCCTCATCCATGTGCATATTGTGTTGTGTAAACCTTCAAAGTATTCCAAGAAGTTCATTGTATTGTTCCATGACTGGTCTTGAATCAGTCATTTTGTAATTTGTGAAATTACTTACAAGAAACTTCTTACTTGATGCATCCTCAGCCATATATTTGGCATCCAAGGAATCCCACAGTTCTTTGGAAGATTCAAAGTTCTGATAAATATCAAACAGAGCATCAGACATACCATTGAGAATAAGACCTCTGCATATGTAGTCATCATTCTCCTATTTGCTCCTCCTCCTGATCTGCTCCACAGTAGCATCATCCCCATCATCAGGAATTGGTGTAGTTAGCACATACACCACACTCATACTTGACAGCAAGAAGTGCATCTTCTTCTGCCACCTCCTAAAGTCCACCCCTTCAAACTTATCAAGCTTGGCAAAGTTTGAAGCCATATGTTTCATTGCAGCAGCAGCCATTGATTATCACAAAATAGTTTACTTTGATTGTTGGCGGTTAGCTCCTAGAACAGGGTAAGATAATCAATTCAACAGAAACAAGCAACAAGTCAGCAGAAACAAATACCACTAGGTGGTTACCGGATATCACTTGGAATCGTGTGATCACTTTCCAAAGTAAAATATTCGACCCTAATGCCTGGGTTACACGAATATCTACTTGGGATAAGACCAAATGCAGTTATGGAATTAGGCACAATTCTATAACCCTTGCGCTAATAAGTGTTAATGGTTTTCTGTGTATATTTCATGCATAATCAGATCTCCTATTTATAGGAGTTTACTCTAAGCTCATCAAATGGAATTATGAGTATTAATCGGCCCATTAATAGACTCATAATTATCCCCACTATAGCCGTTAGTGGTTACATGACCAATTAAACGTGGTCATTAAGCAGTTGAAACTGCCACTTGAATAGGTCAAAGCCGTTACAAGCAGTACTTTCATAGCGCTATCAGTGGATACACTGATTCAGTGGAAACCACAAGCTTCAGTGGAAAACACAAGCTTCAGTGGAAACACTGCTTATCAGTGGAAACCACAAGCAGTACTTTCCACAAGCAGTACTTTCCACAAGCAGTACTTTCTACTAGCACTACCAATACAAACCACTATAAGAGTCAGGGTGTTCATGGATCTTATAGGTGTACACTCCGTACCTCCTAACCCATTACAAGGTGTGAACTAATCCCACAAGTGCACTAAATTTTCCAACAGGTAGGGAAACCAAACATACAAGACAAGTATGGAAATGTAATTTGTTTAATATGCATTGAAGTGATTTAAGATCACTAGGTATCGTGTTACCCGATAACACGTTATTGATATGTCACATCAGCGCCACCTCATCTCCATCCAATAACACACTAATAACTAAAACACCCATCCTTCATAACACATCACTAACATGTTATTGAGTCTCACAAAATACCTCACTAAAAATACTTACTCACTCACAATACATAAAAAAAAACAAGAAAAAACACAAAAGAAACGAATGGCTTGAGCCATTTCACTAACTCAAATTCATTTGGCTCAACTTTGGCATGTTGGCCGGTATGATGACTCACGAATGACACGACGAATGACATGTTAAATATCTACCATACCTTATGCTCTAAAAGAAAAAGACATACATATGTTAGTATGTTATTGCATATTATTTACTAAATTGTTAAGTCTATATGATAGGTAATTTGTCACGTTAATTACCGGTGTAGTTTTCTACTACAACTGTTTGATTACTTTGTTATTTACGTAGTTTGATACTTGGCTATTTGTTTGGCCACTTCAATATTCGATCATTTGTCTATTGTTAGATTTAGATATAAATAAGATCAAGTATCAAATACTAGTTGGGAATAAAATCAGTAAGAGTGCTAGGTATCATAACAAGCCTCAACCTCATCGTCGCGCCACCTCAGCGCCACATCAGCATCTCATTTTCCCACAACTAACCACAACAAACCCCCTCCTCACTCATAACAAACCTCAACCTCTTCATTTGGGCCCCACCATTACCACTTTATTTTTTTTATTCAATTTTCATTTCCAAATAAACTAAATAAATTCATTTCATTCAAATTAAAAATACAATACATAAAAAAAAAACACTTACTAATAAAAACGATACGAAAAAAAAACGACACGGGTAAAAAAAAACAACACACGGGTAAAAAAAAAACGACACGGGTAAAAAAAAATACAACACACGAGTAAAAAATACTAGTCGTCCATGATTTGATGATATTTGTTGACTAGACGTTCCTGCCTCTTGCGGATGATTTCTGCTTTCACCGGGTCAGGATTGGTACTCGGATCTATCATGAGAAAATCCATCTCGATCTTCTCTTGCCACGTTTTTTCCTTCTCCCGCCTCGCCTCGTAACAAGCCCTTTGAGCATCGGCTTTTTGAGCATATATTTCGGATATATGTCCCGAAAAACTACTCGTTTGACTTCCACCGGAGCTTGCAGCGCTTGACGTTGAAGTCGACTTCTGTTTCTTGCCGGCTCGTTTGCATACATCTCTTTCAGGCCGAGGTCGTTTGTCCGGCCCGAATATATCCTCGAGACATGTAACGTCAATAGGATCTTCGGCATCCCACTTGGGATAATTTTTCAAAACAGCCCAACATTTTTCATACAAAAATTCTCTCCCACCAAAACGCTGCGTAAAGCTAACTTTGGCATTCTCGACATGATCTTGGTCATTTTCACCACTTCGACGCTGAAGATGTTTGTAAATAGCGTTGAACTTCTGGCAATCACTGTTAATCCTTGTCCATTTACCGCTTATCATGTTCTTGCCACGCTGGTTATCGGTTGTCTGAGAATTGAACATTTCGAGAATGTCGTTC
>BPTQ01000007.1:19499021-19597091 GCA_019973895.1 Chrysanthemum seticuspe | reverse complement strand
CATAGTTTGTCTTTAGGTTCATTACCGATTTTAATGACATAGACTCCATGTTTCCTAATTCCTCTTCCTATGGTTATGCCATTTTTAAGTATCTTACTACCGGTTTCGGTAAAAAGTACATTGCACTTTTTATCACATATTTGTCCTATACTTAAGAGATTAAAGTTTAGGTTTTCTACGTGACACACATCGTTAATGGTTAGAAATTTGTTAGAAATCGTACCTTTACCGATGATTCTACTTTTGCTATTACCAAACACCACATTACCTCCATTGAAGGATTCGTACGTGGAGAATAGATCCTTATTGCCGGTCATGTGCCTCGTGCACCCGCTATCCTTGACCCATTCATCGGGGTCTAGGTCGACCTTTAAGCACACCTCGTCGTTTGCCATGAGACAAATTTCTTCGTCTTCCTCGTCGCTCATTCCCCATGTTCCGCTCACGAACGCCTTTTGATCATCCCGTTTGGGACACTTACTAATAAAGTGGTTTGGATCCCCACATTTAAAGCAAGTACGATCATCCTTTGGCTTCTCGTCCTCTTTGCTTTTCCGAAAGCCTTTCTTATCGTCATACGGTTGTTTGACGTATCGACCCTTTCTTCTAAAGAACTTTTTAAATTCCCTTACCGCCATAGCGTACTCTTCGTCGTCACTACTCGAAGATGAGTTCTCATCATCGCTCGAAGCCTTTTTGGCTTTAAGGGCAAGAGATTTGTGTTTCTCTTTCACCTTTGAGGCTTCGGAATCTTTAGCAAGGACAAGCTCGTAGACTTTTAGGTTGCCTATGAGTTCATCGAGGGTGAGGATTGTCAAATCTTTTGATTCTTCGATTGCCGTCACCTTGGATCTCCACTTCGATGGAAGTGCCCTTAGATATCTCCTAACATGGTTACGGCTAGAAAAGGATTCATCAAGTGCTTGTAAAGATGTAATAATAGTATTAAAGTTAGCAAATGAATGATCTATAGTTTCCTCATCCGATATTGAAAATTGTTCATATTGTTGAACAAATAAATAGATTTTATTATTTTTAACTTGTTGGTTGCCTTGATGAGTTACAACTAAAGAATTCCAAATTTCTTTAGAGGTTTTAAGCATAGAAATTCTTTCGAATTCCTTTTTCGGTAAAGCATTATATAAAACCATTTTTGCTTCACTATTTTTAGAAAGCTTTTTCTTCATTTCATCATTTAGTTTATCATGAGGTATGTGAATTAAATTTCCTTTATCATCATTTGAGGTAGCCTCAAAATCACCTTCAACAATAATGTACCAAAGATCAATATCTTTAGACTTCACATATGTTTCGAATCTATTTTTCCAGTATATAAAACCATTAGTTTCTAGTAGTGGTGGTCGTTGCATAGATTGCCCTTCCTTATAATTTTCAGAACCCATAGTGATCGAAAAGTTTTTAAAATACAATTTTATTTTAAAAACTTTATAAACTTAGCTTTGATACCAATTGTGGAAAACTAGAAGGGGGGGGGTTGAATAGTTTTACCGATTTTATTGTTGATTTCAAAAACTTTAGATTCGATATTATGTGAAATCGTATGGATGTTGAGAACGTGTAGATCTAATGATAATGCAAGCAAATAAATAAAGTTAAGGGATAGAAATGACACAACCGATTTATAGTGGTTCGGCTACAAGGTCACCTTCCTTGCCCTACTCCACTCTCCGAGTCACCTACTCGAGAGTTCAAGCACTATGTCAACAAACTCCTTCACTTGGCGGAGAAGCCTTCACAACGTTGCTTACACTTTTTCCGGTACAAAGCTAGATACCGAGTCCGTAGCACGGTGGACCAAACCAACACAACTATTACACAACAAATATGTGAAATATCAAATACAAGATCTTCGCTACAAAAATCTTGCAGAGTGACAAATCAATCAAGGACCCCTTGCTTGGATGACTTGTAGAATGCTCGTGATCTCGCCTTAGAGAAGGACCTATATGAGGATCACAAATAGAAAGAAAGAAGAACAACTCTCTAGATCAAGTGATCTATATGTTAGAAGAGAATGAGAGTGTATGAGAGATTTAGTAAGAAGAGGGGTAAGTTAGAATGAAGAAATGACTCTCTATTTATAGGAAAGTTTCTTCACTGTTCCCACGGATCCCACGGATCCCTTCCACAAGGGATCCGTCTAGTGTAATCCTAGGGATCCATGGAACGCTCCTCTTTGCCCATGGGTTTTTTGGTTATGGGTCATGGGTTGGTCCATGGGTTCTATCTAGATTCAATGTATCTAAGTATACATTGTATCAAGTCTCTTTGGGTATGGGTTAAGATCCATGGGTTATGATATTTACCCATCCTAATAAACTATTACAACAAATGCTTAATTACTACATTTTTGTATTTAAATGGTTATATGTAAATGCTTTACAAAACTAACATGTATCCTTTATAATTGTACTTAAGATAACATTATACTTGTTATCAACAAAACACAAAGAGATCGCAAAATATTAATAAACGGTTTTACGGTTTATTTGTATTAACAGGAACTGTAGACCCCCACTGGGAACTGTGAACCGGTATAGTTGGGCCAGCCATATATTGAGTTGGGCCGGTGTATGGATGGGCCGGCTGAGAATAAAGTGAAGGGTATTGGGCCGTAGTGTGATAAGCAATAGGTGTAGTCTCAGAAGACTTAGTAGGTGAAGAAGTAAAACCCAATTTGGCCAATAATTGTTGCAACATAGCCATATCGACGGAACTGGAACCACGAGGAAGTATAGTTGACTTACCATGAACGCCATTGTGAAGATAGCGACACACCTCACCAAAACGACAATTACCTTTAGCAAACAAAAAACAAGGTTTGTTTACTTTTTCCAATGGATTAGACGGACGACGAGTGTTGCTATTTGCCAATAAAACCATAGGGGAAGCAGATGTAGCATCCACAATCGGGTCTTGAACTCTAGACTTCATGCGCATCTCTTGCGTGGTCAACAAAGAATGAACCGTCTTGAGATCGGGAAAGGGTTCCCGACTAGCAATAACAGTTGAAATCACATCATACGTGTTGGGTAAGCCTTCAAGAGCAAACGTAACAATGTCATCATTACTAAGAGGAGAACCAAGGCCATTCAAAACCAAAGCAATTGATTCAATTTTCTGAAAGTACGCATCAATTGTTAAATCCCCAAGCTTTAGATTACGTAATTCCGCCTTCAAAGCCATAGCTCGAGGGCGTTTATTGTCTTGAAAAATCCCCTCAAGACACACCCACGCCTCTTTAGCAGATTTAGGATTAAGTATAACCAGCCTTTTTTGAAGATTCGAGGCAAGTGTGGAAAAGATCCAAGACAGAATGATGAAGTCGATCTTGAGCCATTCCGCATCCTTAGGGGTTGAATCAGTAGGAGGCGTAGTGGATGAAGAAGCTTCATGATCAACAAGATGATCCAAGATCCCATAGCCATGACAAAGGTGAGAAAAATAATATACCCATGATGAGTAATTCATCTCATCAACATCAAGCTTAATAGGAACAAAAGTAGTCAAGTGATTCATCGCCATAAGTTTATCCGATAACGTGAGGACAGGTGGGGGAGAGTTTGTATCCGTAGTCATTGTGGAAAACGTTTAAAGTGTAGTAAATTAAAAGGTTGCACAATTAACAATTAATCTAAAAATTTAGTAATCGGAGGTGTAGGGTAACGAATAAAAAAAAAATTACGGAACAGTTTAGCAATTGTAGGTATCACAGGGTTAGTAATCGTAGGTAATCTAAAGGTTTAGCTATAGGATGAACAGTTTAGATAATTGACTAATTGTAGGTGTAGGGTCTTACAGTAGGCTAGAGTGTAGATGATCGTGAAAACAAGGCAACTTTTGTTGGTCGAATAAAAAAAGTTACAGGTTGGTCGAAAAAAAAGATGTAGTTTAGGGAATCGTGAAACAAGAAGGTCGACAACACACTTGGTCGACAAACAATCAAACACACCTCGACAACACACAAGGTCGAGAAACAATAATACTAAACGAATAAAAAAATTGCGGAAGCATAGAGTGGATCGGTTAGGGTTGATACCATGTAAGTTTGTGTATATTGAATGAATAATAATGTTTGGTACATCAAGATTATATAAGATACATAACGGCCCTAATATACAATGGGCCAAATACTAATCCTAATACTAATAGTCTAACATAAACATGTTACCACGTAAAACTTAAAATGAGAAAAATCTACTTTAGAAATAAACTAAAAATCAATATATTAGCTTTTATGATTGCTTAATCTAAACTAGTAAGAGCGTGAACCATTCATATGACGAGGTTTTTGAATGCATCAACCTTAGACGTCTTAACTATATCATACTATCTTATAATGGAGGAACTCATTTTCTTTTATTAAGTGTACTAAGATATTAAGTTTAAGCAATACAAGTTAATAAGCTATTTGTACAAACAAATTAAGCACGAATGATTTTCAAACAAGTTATAGTCGACCTCCATTAAATGTCATTAAAACATCTCTTAAGTTAAATTAACCAATACAAATAATATTCTTTCTTTTTTTTCACTTCAGATCAAAACCTCCCCTACCTTTATTTCACTTCTCTCATTCGATTAATACTCTCAATAGGATTCAACTATTATACTTATACTATTCCTCAACGTCCTTCTTAGTAATTCAATCCTTAAAGTATGTTCTTGAACCCAAATAATTTCAAGCAAAATAAAAGTTTCGTTCTTGCCAAAAAAACTCACGATCACCCTAATCCAATACTCATGATGTGATTCTTCTTTTATGTTTTGATATTCAACCATTTGGGTTAGCTACATATGGAATTTATATAAATACTCTGTTAAGAACCGTAAAATTTTCAGTAAACATATATTTTTTGAACGACCAAAAACGAACAACAAGTTAGCATGAAGCTCTTTGCGGAAATCAGCTTACTTAGATCACAAAGATAAAATATTGTTGAAACGTATGTGATCATGGTGATAGAGTTTAATTTCGATCATTTACCTATCAATAATTTTACCTTTTCCAGGACACAAGTGTATACCATTTACCTATCGTTAATCGTAAGAAGTTGGAAAACTGTCGACTTCAAGACTTGACACGATCTATACCTCGTCTTCCAGAGACGGTGGCACCATGAACGTCAGATGTTGATGAACATTTTAAACTTAAGGTTAGTCGGATTGAGAGTTTGAGACACTAAATATTTTTTTTTGGGTAAAAGTTTAAAAGACCCGGTAATATATTACTTAAAAAAACGTTTAAGTATAAAGGATATGAGTGAATTTCAAATCTCAGCCCGTTACATAAGCGAAAAAGGTTACATAACAAGATACTTTTTATTCTCTAAACAAGAAAATAAACCACTACTCAAAAGATAACATTAGACTCTTTCGAAAACAAATTTATTTCCTACCAAGGCCTTGGAGCTTCATACCATACATGTTATAAAAAGCATCCAAATTCTCTGGAAGATCGTAGACCTGCTTCGCATAGTCATCATAATCATGTTCACGATCGTGACCACCACCAAATAGATTCACTGACTCATCAAAAGTGTTCACAACCTCCTCTGCATCACTGTCTGAATCAACAATCTCTCCCAACTTAGAGAATGGGTTAGCCCTCTTAGTAGAAGAAGTAGACAGAGAAAAGGAAGAACTGGACTTACTAGCCGTGGCCTGCACCTTCTCTTTCACAGCACTCACAAGCAGTTCTTGTGATACATTACCAGTCTTTTGAGACCCATCCACCTTAGCTCCCTTTTTATTACCCGAACAATCAACCTTTTTGATAGGATAACCATCATCATCAACAAGAGTAGCTTCCTCATCAATAATTAGCTTTTCAAGCTCCACAATTTTTTCAACAACAGGAGTAGGACCAACAATAGGAGACACTGAATATTCAAGGAGTTTTTCTGTGTGAGTAGTAATACCTCGTGAATTTATCACCTCCCTAAAAGAAAGCTCTTAAGATGCAGCATGATTCATGCGCGCAGTTTCCAATATCAATATATGAAATTTGTTGCAGTATAACTTTGATTGATAAAACATTAAGAGCGATACATGGGAACGAACTATTGGGGCTATCTAACATTCGTTTTCTTAAGGTTAGCATTTGAGTTTTATAAAATAATGCCTATACCATTGAACTATGTGTTGCTGATGGATTCATTGTCCACATGACGGACTTATCCTATTAGATGGAGTTTCCTTTTAATTGGTTACAATGATTAACTTTATTTTGGAGACCCAACATGCGGCCCATATACACTCAAAACGTAAATATCGTCACTAATCCCTTTTCATTTCCCTTTTATCCCAACAAATATGTCATCCCCAATAGCTTGACAACACGAAAAGTCATTCGTGTCCCAAACCAGTAAGAAACCAGAAGAGCGGCCATCTGATTCCTTTTGGCAGATACCCAAAAGTTTTTATTATCCCACAACTCCTCCACGTAATTATCATCGATTATACGAAATTTTGTTTCTTGCAATGCCAAAACACACGGATTCTCCTTCCTGCATATACCCTCAACCCACCTTTTTTTACCTTCTGGGCCTATGCCTCTCATATTCAAAGAAATAATTATCATAACAAACCAATAAATAACGAACAAAACACAAACCTAAAATCAATTACAGGTCAGCCCTACATACTTCTTCTTCTTTACGGCATCGTTTCCCTCATTTTCCCAGACCGCACAATTCTGCTCACCAATCTCTTTTACCCTCTTGTCACTTGTAGAGCATACTTTAAACGGATCAGAAACTCCACGTCCTTGAATGCCACTCTTATTATCCCCACTTGTTGACCCGTTACCCCCAACCTTGTATGCATCTAATGATTATTGACGACCTGCATATAGATATAACACAACTTTTTTTATATATATTTTTTCTTTTTATATTTTTTTAAAGCCATTTTGAATAATATTAACCATTCGGATATCAATAGCTTTGCGATTAGAAATGTTTTTAACAAAGATTAAATAGGCTACAATTTTCTCATTTCAAGAATATTAAGTTGAGCTTACTGAGTGTGAAGCTTTGTTAAGAGGTTCTTACAAAGATAACATTATATACCATAAACTAATCTAAACTTCTTTTTAATTACAGTGTGATGATAAATGATGCCACACTTGACTTACTCGCTTTATGCATTTCAAGACCTCTAGATGTATAGCCTGACATCAAAGTGATTAGACCCAAAAATAATCATCTCTGGTATTACAACATAATCGCCTTTAAATTTTATTCAAACATTAATGCAAACCAAATTGACGAAGAAAAATACATTTTATTTACATATGTACAAAAGATAATAAGTCCAAACAGTAATACATGTTCACAAAAGTGAACAAATTATTGAAACACGTCATGATTTGAGATCCAAATATGCAAATCAAAATCACATCAACGAGAGGTCCAAAAGCTTATAATCAACTAGGGACATAGCCATATATGTCTGTCTCCTCTAATGTTGTAAAGCCGCAACCACAAACAGGTTCTTCTATCTCTTGGCGGGTTTTTCTTCATGAGTTGTCTCTTGTTGTATCGTGAGTTTAGCCGGTTGCTGATTCGTTGCCAGAACCTCTCCCAAGGCATCAGTCACATACTATATATATATAACACATAGAATAATAAGTTTTGCAGGAATAAATAAATAAATGAAAAAAGAATCATGTACTTTATAAGTGATATATGTATCTCACCCGTTCAAGAAAAAGTGTAAAAAACATAATGTTATATAAGAAATGGAGTAACAATTCGTGCAGACAAGGAAAAAGTTACGCATAAGCATGAAGATTAGAGAATAACTGTTACATATGATCAACTTTCTATCCATATTTCCAACCGAATTAAAATAATCGCATTTGTTCAAATATTTGTTCACATAGTGTTACTATTCCAAATAATAATAATAATAATAATAATAATAATAATAATAATAATATTATTATTATTATTATTATTATTATTATTATTATTATTATTATTATTTTATTAACATCACTATTATTATTATTATTATATTTTTTTATTATTAACATCACTAATAATAATAATAATAATAATAATAATAATATTATTATTATTTATTATTATTATTATTATTATTATTATTATTATTTTATTATTAACAACACTAATAATAATAATAATAATAATAATAATAATAATAATAATAATAATAATAATAATAATAATAATATTATTATTATTATTATTATTATTATTATTATTATTATTATTATTATTATTATTATTATTATTATTTATTAAACATCACTTTTATTAAAATAAAGATCTTAGTGCCACTAAAAGTGTTAGATAGTTTAACAAAAGGGTATAGTACTTGATAATGAATAGAAATATACGATACCTTTATGCAATTTAACGTTGCAAGTGTAACTACTTGGGCAACAATATATATTGGTTCCCTAGCCGCATCATTTGTAACCATGTGGGCAACAATATTTGGTTCCTGTGCAGCACACTGCATTTGAATAAGGGCAACACCCTTTGTATGGTCCTCTGTTACAACATGTCTGCTTCTTGCTACATGACGGACCGCAACCACAATGAGAGTTGGAAACTGCCAATAATGAAATATAGATGAACAAAATAACAAGAGTGAGTATGGAATTTGAGTTATTCATTTTTGTGAGCTATTGAATGAATATTGAAATTAATTTCCTCATTTATAGAGGCATTAGTCACATGTTTTATCCTTGTGGTTTATGTATATAGGCGGCTTTAGTCCTTTTTTCATATTAACTAGAGTAATTACAAAATTCATTTATTTGCTGAGCTAATTTAGTACCTAATCATCGTCAACTAAAATTTGAATAGAATATACCCAAAGTATAAAAGAAGTCCCTCAATGTCAAAAACATTCAGAGAGTCATTTCCGGAGTTCTTCATAGTCTAAGAAAGACTCACCACTATGTGGTGGAACTCAGCTTGTAAAGTCCCTATCATAGAAAAAGATGATGGAGTCGGTGATCTCGTCAAACAAACCAAGACATCTTGAACTTAAATGCTTTATTAAAGTTATAAGTGAAAGCCACCTCTCAAGAAAGTCAATAACATATATGATTTGGTATAAAAAGGGTAAACAGTTTTCAACACTATGCACTAATGTAATGTTAGACATGTTGCAAGAATAGAAGCATTAAATGCAGTAAGTTACTAGTGTACTTTCCTAGTTAGATGCTTGACACATCGTTATTAACTCAAGGGTATCCACCTCAAATTGCCTATATAAGGGGATGTTGTAACGGAGTAAATATTGACCTAGTACATTTAATGTGTTAACAATTACGAGAGCATGTCCTCCTTTTAGAACCAAGTCCTTGAACTTCCTTGGTGGTTAGCATAGTTCTTACTTAAAAATATAACTTTGCTTTATGTTTAAGAAAGTGAGTAGATCACCTTACACTTTGTCATTCAAATTTTGTTGTTATTCCATAAACAATCATAGTAAAATTTTTGATTCATTCAAATAAGAACTTAAATGTTGAAAAAATTTATTGTGTTATTTTGATTAAATTGTTTTATTATAGTAGTTATTAACTTGTTTAAACATACATCAATTTGACATGAACGGTGATTTAACTTAATTCTCAAGTTATAATCACTTTACACTCGTGTTTCATAGCGAGAACTTTGAAAATGTTTTTCTTACGTATAACGTGCATTTAGTGAAACTATGTTGTGTTATTGTTTATTTCATAATTTGATTAATTCTTATACATTTTCATATAGAATAATACGGAGTATTATACATTTTCAAAAAGTATGTTATGTTATTGATTATTTCATAAGTTGATTATTTCGTATACATTTGCATATAGAATATTATTATACATTTCGGGAATGTATGTTATGTTATTGATTGTTTCATAAGCGATTAATTCTTATACATTTGTATACACAATATTATTATATATTTATGAAAAGTATGTTATGTTATTGATTATTTCGTTAGTTGATTATTTCTTATACACTTGCATATATAATATTATTATACATTTTGTGAATGTATGCTATGTTATTGATTATTTTATTAATTAATTAATTCCTTAGCATAAAGAATATTAATATACAACGTGAATGTATGTTATCATTTTGATTATTTAATAAATTGATTATTTCTTATATACTTGCATATAAAATAATATTGAGGGATATAATTAATGATTATGACATGTAATTTAAATTAAAGTTTAAATAAAGATGCATTTTAAATAAAAAAAGATAACATCCATTTGTTTAACTATTTGATGATTATGGTATATAATTTTAATTGGACACTCGTATAATGAAAAAAAAAGGGAGGTGATAAATTCACGGATAAAATTATTATGTCCACAGAAATTTTAAATGAAAAGTTGTTAGTGTCGTTAGAATATAAGCATTCTTTCTTTTGTTCACTTTAGATCAAAACCCCCTCTCCTTTTATTTCACTTCTCTCATTCGGTTAATATTCTCAATGGGATTCAGCTATTATACTTATACTACTCCTCAACGTCATCTTCTACATTTCTTAGTAATTCAATCCTTAATATATGTTCTTGTACCCAAATAATTTCAAGAAAAATAAAAGTTCGTTCTTGCATAAGAAACTCAGAACCACCCTAATCCAATATTCATGATCTGATTCTTCTTTTAGGTTTTGATATTTAACCGTTTGGGTTAGCTACATATGGAATTTATATAAATACTCTGTTAAGAACCGTAAAATTGTATGTAAACATATATTTTTTGAACGACCAAAATGACCAACAAGTTAGCATGAAGCTCTCAAATCACATTACTTAGATCACAAAGATAAAAATTAGTTTGAACGTATGTGATCATGGTGACAGTTTAATTTCGATCGTTTACCTATCAATAATTTTACATTTTATAGGACACAAGTGTATACCATTCACCTATCGTTAATCGTAATAAGTTGGAAAACTGTTGACTTCAAGACTCGACACGATCTTTACCACGTCTTCAGAGACGGTGGCACCATGAACGTCACACGTCGATGAACATTTTAAACTTAAGGTTACTTGGATTGAGAGTTTGAGACACTGAATATTCGAGGAGCCTGTTATGGAAGTGGTGAGTAATGGCGGCGTAGGAAGAAAATGATGAAAAAAGAAAATTGGTGAAAAGGAGTTTGAGGGTATTAATGTCCTTTCACTACAATTTTCCGTGCGAGTTGTAAAACCTAGTAAATTTGTCACCTCCCCTATAGAAAGCTCTTAAGATGCAGCAAGATTCATGCGCGCAGTTCCCAATATCAATAAAAGTTATTAAACAAAAATATATGAAATTTGCTGCAGTATAACTACTGATTGATAAAACATGAAGAGTGATATATGGGAACGAACTATTGGGGCTATCTAACTCTCATTTTCTTAAGGTTAGTGTTTGAGGTTTATAAAATAATGCCTATACCGTTGAACTATGTGTTGCTGCTCGATTCGTTGTCCACATGATGGACATATCCTGTTAGATGGAGTTTCCTTTTAATCAGTTACAATGATTAACTTGAGTATTTTTTAGACCCAACATGAGGCCCATATACACTCAAAACGTAAATATCATCACTAATCTCTTTCCATTTCCCTTTTATCCCAACAAATCTGTCATCCCCAATAGCGTGACAATACGAAAAGTCATTCGTGTCCCAAACCAGTAAGAAACCAGAAGTGCGGCCTTCTGATTCCTTTTGGCACATACCCAAAAGTTTTTATTACCCCACAACTCCTCCACCCAGTTATCATCGATTATACGAATTTTTGTTTCTTGTAATGCCAAAACACACGGATTCTCCTTCCTGCATATACCCTCAACCCACCCTTTTTAACCTTCAGCGCCTATGCCTCTCATATTCGAAGAAATAATTATCATAACAAAACACAAACCTAAAATCAATTACAAGTCGCCCCTACATCCTTCTTCTTCGTTACGGTATCGTTTCCCTCATTTTCCCAGACCACACCAATCTGCCCACCAATCTCTTTTAACCTCTTGTCACTTGTAGAGCATACATTAAACGAATCCGAAACTCCACTCCCTTGACTGCCACTCTTATTATCCCCACTTGCTGACCCGTTACCCCAACCTTGTATGCATCTAATGACTATTGACGACCTGCATATATAAAAGACATATTGAATACTATTAACCATTCAGATATGAATAGCTTTGCTATTAGCAATGTTTTTAACAAAGATCGAATAGGCTAGCAATTTTATCATTACAGGAATAATAAGTTGAATTAACTGAGTGTGAAGCTTTGTTAAAAGGTTATTACAAAGATAAACATGATATACCAAAAACTAATATAAACTTATGTTTAATTACCGTTTCTAGATGTATAGCCTGACATCAAAGTGATCAGACCCAAAATAATCATCTCTGGCCGGTATTACAGCCTACAAATTTTATTCAAACATTAATGCAAACCAAATTGACAAAGAACAATACGTTATACGTACATACGTACAAAAGATAATAAGTCCAAACAGTAATACATATTCACAAAAGTGAACAAATTATTGAAACATGTCATAACTTGAGATCCATATCTGCAAATCAAAATCACATCAACGAGAGGTCCAAAAGCTTATAATTAACTAGGGACATAGCCATATATGCATGTCGCCTCTAATGTTGTAAAGCCGCAACCACAAACAGGTTTTTCTTTCACTTGGCGGGAGGCTGGTTTTCCACGGGTTTTTCTTCGTGAGTCATCTCTTGTTGTTGTAACGTGAGTTTAGCCGGTTGGTGATTTGTTGTCAGCACCTCTCCCAAGGCATCAGTCACATACTATATATATATATAACACATAGAATAATAAGTTTTGCATGAACAAATAAATAAATGAAAAAAGAATCACGTACTTTATAAGTGATATATGTATCTCACCCGTTCAAGAAAAAGTGTACAAAACATAATGTTATATAAGAAATGGAGTAACAATTCGTGCATACAGGGAAAAAGTTACGCATAAGCATGAAGATTAGAGAGTAACTGTTACATATGATCAACTTTCTATCCATATTTCCAACCTAATTAAAATAATCGCATTTGTTCAAATATTTGTCCACATAGTGTTACTATTCCAAATAATAATAATAATAATAATAATAATAATAATAATAATAATAATAATAATAATAATAATAATAATAATAATATTATGCCTGGTCGTGCGGTGTCTGTGGCTGCACAACATAAACGTGTCAAGTATGAGGCTAAGTGCGCGGATATTGGATATGGGTTTCTCCCCTTCTCATTCTCCTCTTTTGGGGAACTTGAGAAGGATGCGGTGACCTTACTGAAGCGAGTCCGACAGTTCTCGATGACCCAAGACATTGGAGCACGTGTTGCTTCTCATATCTTTAGTAAGATTAGCTTTTCTATAGCTAGAGGAGTGGGAGCCCAGTTGATATCTCGGCTTCCCACTAACTTCTTGTAAATCCTTTGAGTTTCTAATAAAGTGATGATAATAATATAATAATAATAATAATAATAATAATAATAATAATAATAATAATAATAATTATTATTATTATTATTATTATTATTATTATTATTATTATTATTATATTAAACATCACTTTTATTAGAATAAAGATATTAGTGCCACTAAAAGTGCTCGATAGCTTAACAAAAATGGTATAATGCTTGATAATCAATAGAAATATACGATACCTTTATGCAATTTCTAGCTTTAACGTTGCAAGTGTAACTACTTGGGCAACAATATATATTGGTTCCCTTGCCGCAGCATTTGTAACATGTGGGCAACAATATTTGGTTCCCGTGGAGCACACTGCATTTGAATAAGGGCAACACCCTTTATATGGACCTTTGTTACATCATATCTGACGGACCTCCAGCACAATGAGAGTTGGTTACTGCCAATGATGAAACATAGATGAAAAAATAACAAGACTGATTATGGAATTTGAGGTCTTCATTTTTGAGAGCTAGTGAATGAATCTAGAAATTAGTTTCCTCATTTATAGAGGCATTAGTTATATCTTTTGTCCTTTTGGTTTATATATATAGGCGCATTTAGTCCTTTTTTTCATAATAACTAGAGTAATTACAAAATTCATTTATTTGTTGACCCAACTTAGTATCTAATCATCTTCAACTACTATTTGAATAGAAAATACCCTACGTATAAAGGAAGTCCCTGAATGTAAGAAACATTCAGAGAGTCATTTCAAGAATTCTTCATAGTCTAAAGAAAGACTCACCACTCTTTGTGGTGGAACTCAGCTTGTAAAGTCCTTGAACCTAGAAGAAGATGATTGAGTCAGTGAGTGATGACAATAGCTCACCGAGTCTCCTTTGATCTCGTCAAACAAACCAAAACATCTTGAACTTAGATACTTAGAAAAAAATATGTAAGTCTCGAAAAAAATAGGCATGAAGTTTATTAAAGTGATAAGTGAAAGCCACATATCAAGAAAGTCAATAAAACAAAGGATTTGGTATAAATAGGGTAAATAGCTGTCAACACTATTCCCAAAAGTAATGTTAGACATGTTGCAAGTATAGAAGCATTAAATGCAGTAAGGTACCATTGTACCTTCAGTGTACCATCCTAGTTAAATGCTTGACACATCGTTATTAACTCACAAGTATCCACCTCGAGTTACCTATATAAAGGAATGTTGTAACGGAGTAAATATTGACCTAATACATTTAATGTATCAATATTTATGAGAGCATTTACTCCTTCTAGAACTAAGTCCTTTAATTTCCTCAGTTGTTAGCATAGTTCTTCGTGAAACATATAACTTTTCTTTATGTTTAAGAAAGTGAGTAGATCACCTTACACTTTGTCATTCAACTTTTATTGCTATTCCTCAAACAATCATAGTAAATTCTTTGACTCATTCAAATAATAATTTAAACGTTGAAAAAATTTCTTGAGTTATTTTGTTTAAACTGTTTAGTATAGTAGTTATTAACTTGTTTAAACATGCATAAATATGACATGAATGGCGATTTAACTTAATTCTTAAGTTATAATCACTTTACACTCGTGTTTCATCGCAGGAACTTTGAAAATTTTATTCAAACGTATAACCTGCATTTAGTGAAAGTATGTTGTGTTATTGATTATTTCATAATTTGATTAATTCTTATACATTTGCATATAGAATAATATTGTACATTTCCAAAAAGTATGCTATCTTATTGATTGTTTCATAAGTTGATTATTTCGTATACATTTGCATATAGAATATTGTTATACATCTCCGGAATGTATGTTATGTTATTGTTTATTCGATAATTTGATTAATTCTTATACATTTGCATATACAATATTATTATATATTTTTGAAAAGTATGTTATGTTCTTGATTATTTCATAAGTTGATTATTTCTTTATCCTATTAGATGGAGTATAATTTTCATTGGTTACAATGATTAACTTGAGTATTTTTGGGACCCAACATGAGGTCCATATACACTCAAAACGTAAATATCCTCACTAATCCCTTTCCATTTCCCTTTTATCCCAACAAATATGTCTGCCCCAATAGCTAGACAACACGAAAAGACATTCGTGTCCCAAACCAGTAAGAAACAAGAAGAGCGGCCATCTGATTCCTTTTGGCACATACCCAAAAGTTTTTACTATCCCACAACTCCTCCACCAGTTATCATCGATTATACCCTCAACCCACACTTTTTTACCTTCTGCGCCTATGCCTCTCAACCAATACTTTTTTACCTTCTGCGCCTATGCCTCTCATATTCAAAGAAATAATTATCATAAGTTCATAACAAACCAATAACTAATTAATAAACAAAACACAAACCTAAAATCAGTTACAAGTCGCCCCTACATCCTTCTTCTTCGTTACCGTATCGTTTCCCTCATTTTCCCAGACCACACCAATCTGCTCACCAATCTCTTTTGCCCTCTTGTCACTTGTAGAGCATACTTTAAATGAATCAGAAACTCCACGCCCTTGACTGCCACTCTTGTTATCCCCACTTGCTGACCCGTTATCCCCAACCTTGTATGCATCTAATGACTATTGACGACCTGCATATAGATCAAACACTACTTCTTCTTTTTTTTCTTTTTTCTTTTTTTTAAAAGACATATTGAATACTATTAACTATTTAGATATCAATAGCTTTGCGATTAGAGATGTTTTAAACAAGGATTGAATAGGCTAGCAATTTTATCATTACAGGAATAATAAGTTGAATTAACTGAGTGTGAAGCTTTGTTAAGAGGTTCTTTCAAAGATAAACATTATATACCAAAAACTAATCTAAACTTTTGTTTAATTATTGTGTCATGATAAATTATGCCACACTTGACTTACTCGCTTTAAGCATTTCAAGACCTCTAGATGTATAGCCTGACATCAAAGTAATGAGACCCAAAAATAGTCATCTCTGGCCGGTATCAAAGCCTATAAATTTTATTCAAACATTAATGCAAACCAAATTGATAAAGACCAATACGTTATACGTACATAGGTACAAAAGATAATAAGTCCAAACAGTAATACATATTCACGAAAGTAAACAAATTATTGAAACACGTCATAACTTGAGACCCAAATATGCAAATCAAAATCACATCAACGGGAAGTCCAAAAGCTTATAATCAACTAGGGACATAGCCATATATGCATGTCGCCTCTAGTGTTGTAAAGCCGCGACCGCAAACAGGTTATTCTTTCACTTGGTGGGAGGCTGGTTTTCCACGGGTTTTTCTTCATGAGTCGTCTCTTGTTGTTGTAACGTGAGTTTAGCCGGTTGCTGATTCGTTGTCAGCACCTCTCCCAAGGCATCAGTCACATACTATATATAACACATAGAATAATAAGTTTTGCAGGAATAAATAAATAAAAGAAAAAAGAATCACTTTATAAGTGATATATATCTCACCCGTTCAAGAAAAAGTGTACAAAACATAATGTTATATAAGAAAATGGAGTAACAATTCATGAAGACATGAAAAGTTACGCATAAATATGAAGATTAGAGAGTAACTGTTAAATATGATCAACTTTCTATCCATATTTCCAAGTGAATTAAGATAATCGCATTTATTCAAATATTTGTCCACATACAGTTACTATTCCCATTATTATTATTATTATTATTATTATTATTATTATTATTATTATTATTATTATTATTATTTATTATTATTTTTTTTTTATTTTTTTTTATTATAAAAACATCAATTCATTAGAAAATCAAAGGAAATTACAAGAAATTAGTGGGGAGTCGAGAAACTAACTGGGCCCCACTCCTCTAGCAATAAAGATGTTAGTGCCACTAAAAGTGCTCGATAGCTTAACAAAAAGGTATAGTGCTTGATAATGAATTGAAATATACGGTACCTTTATGCAATTTCTAGCTTTAACGTTGCAAGTGTAACTACTTGGGCAGCAATATATATTGGTTCCCTTGCCGCAACATTTGTAACCATGTGGGCAACAATATTTGGTTCCCGTGCAGCACACTGCATTTGAATAAGGGCAACACCCTTTATATGGACCTTTGTTACAACATGTCTGCTTCTTGCGACATGACGGACCTCCAGCACAATGAGAGTTGGTAACTGCCAATGATGAAACATAAATGAACAAAATAACAAGAGTGAGTATGGAATTTGAGGTCTTCATTTTTGTGAGCTAATGAATGAATCTTGAAATTAATTTCCTCATTTATAAAGGCATTAGTTACATGTTTTGTCCTTGTGGCTTATATATATAGGCGCCTATAGTCCTTTTTTCATAATAAATAGAGTAATTACAAAATTCATTTATTTGTTGAGTCAATTTAGTACTTAATCATCTTCAACTACGATTTTAATAGAAAATACCCTAAGAATAAAGGAAGTCCCTGAATGTCAAAAACATTGAGAGAGCCATTTCAAGAGTTCTTCGTAGTCTAAAGAAAGACTCACCGGTCTCTGTGGTGGAACTAAGCTTGTAAAGTCCCTGAACCTTGAAGAAGATGATGGTGTCAGTGAGTGATGGCAATAGCTCACCGAGTCTTGTTAGATCTCGTCAAACAAACCAAGACATCCTGAAGTTAGATACTTAGAAAAAGTATGTAAGTCCCTGAAAAAATAGACGTGAACTTTATTAAAGTGATAAGTGAAAGCCGCCTATCATGAAAGTCAATAAAATACAGGAGTTGGTATAAAAAGGTTAAATAGTTGTCAACACCATGCCCTAAAGTAATGTTAGACATGTTGCAAGAATAGAAGCATTAAATGCAGTAAGGTACCAGTTTCAGCGTACCTTCCTAGTTAGATGCTTGACACGTCGTTATTAACTCACGGGTATCCACCTCGAGTTACCTCAATAAAGGAATGTTGTAACGAAGTAAATATTGACCTAGTACATTTAATGTGTTAACATTTATAGGAGCATTTACTCTTTCTAGAACTAAGTCCTTGAACTTTCTCAATGGTTAGCATAGTTCTTACTTAAACATATAACTTTTCTTTATGTTTTAGAAAGTTAGTAGATCACCTTACACTTTGTCATTCAACTATTATTGTTATTCCACAAACAATCATAGTAAATTCTTTGATTCATTCAAATAATAATTTAAACGTTAAAAAAATTTGTTGTGTTATTTTGTTTAAATTGTTTTAGTATAGTAGTTATTAACTTGTTTAAACATACATCAATTTGACATGAATGGTGATTTAATTTAATTCTTAAGTTATAATCACTTTACACACATGTATCATCGCGAGAACTTTGAAAATGTTAGTCTAACATATAACGTGCATTTAGTGAAAGTATGTTGATTATTTCATAATTTGATTAATTCTTATACATTTTCATATAGAATAATATTATACATTTCCAAAAACTATGTTATCTTATTGATTATTTCATAAGTTGATTATTTCATATGCATTTGCATATAGAATGTTATTATACATTTCGGGAATGTATGTTATATTATTGTTTATTTCATAAATTATTTAATTCTTATACATTTGCATATACAATATTATTATACATTTTTTAAAAGTATGTTATGTTATTGATTAGTTCATAAGTTGATTATTTCTTATACACATACATATAGAATATTATTATACATTTCGTGAATGTATGCTATGTTGTTGATTATTTTATAAATTGACTAATTCCTTAGCATATAGAATATTAATATATGTTATTGATTATTTCATAAATTGATTATTTCTTATATATTTGCATATAGAATATTATTAAGGAATATAATCAATGATTATGACATGTAATTAAATTAATGTGTAAAAAAAATGCATCCTGTATAAAAAAGGATAGCATCTAGTTGTTTAACTATTTAATGATTATAACAGATAATTTTTAATAGGACACTCCTATGATGAAAAAAAGATAGGGAGGTGATAAATTAACAAATGAAATTACTATGTCCGTAGAAACTTTAAATGAAGAGTTGCTCATATCCTTAGAATATCCTTTTTTACTCACTTGAGTTCAGATCCTCCTCTCTTTTTATTTCACTTCTCTCATTCGATTAATATTCTCAATGGGATTCAACAATTATACTTATACTATTCCTCAACGTCAATTTCTGCATTTCTTAGTAATTCAATACTTAATATAAGTTCTTGAACCCAAATAATGTAGAAATTAGTTGAAACGACTAAAAATGACCAACAAATTAGCATGAAGCTCTCAAATCAAATTACTTAGATGATAAAGATAAAAATTAGTTGAAACATATGTAATTATGGTGAGAGAGTTTAATTTCGATCGTTTACCTATCAATAATTTTACATTTTATAGGACACAAGTGTATACCATTCACCTATCCTTAATCATAAGAAGTTGGAAAACAATTGACTTCATGACTCAACACGATCTATACCTCGTCTTCAGAGACGGTGGCACCATGAAGTCACACGTCGATGAACATTTTAAAATTAAGGTTAGATGGATTGAGAGTTTGCGACAGTGAATATTAGAGGAGCCTGTTATGGAAGTGGTGAGTAATGGCGGCGTAGGAAGAGAATGGTGAAAAACGAAAATTGGTAAAAAGGAGTTTGAGGGTAATAATGTCCTTTCAGTACAATTTTCCGTGTGAGTAGTAAAACCTAGTGAATATGTTACCTCCCCAAAAGAAAGCTCTTAAGATGCAGCATGATTCATACGCGCAGTTCCCAATATCAATAAAAGTTATTAAAGATAAATATATGAAATTTGTTGCAGTATAACTACTTAATTACAAAACATGAAGAGTGATATATGGGAACGAACTATTGGGGCTATCTAACTTTCGTTTTATTAAGGTTAGTGTTTAAGGTTTATAAAATAATGCGTATACCGTTGAACTATGTGTTGGTGATGGATTCACTGTCCACATGACGGACATATTCTATTAGATGGATTTTCCTTTTCATAGGTTACAATGATTAACTTGAGTATTTTTGAGACCCAACATGAGGCCTACATACACTCAAAACGTAAATATCGTCACTAATCCCTTTCCATTTCCCTTTTGTCCCACAAATCTGTCATCCCCAATAGCTTGATAACTCGAAAAGTCATTCGTGTCCCAAACAAGTAAGAAACCGGAAGAGCGGCCATCTGATTCCCTTTGGAACATACCAAAAGTTTTTACTATCCCACAACTCCTTTACCCTCTTATCATTGATTATACGAATTTTTGTTTCTTGTAATTCCAAAACACATGGATTCTCCTTCCTTCACATACCCTCAACCCACCTTTTTTTTACCTTCTGCGCCCATGCCTCTGATATTCAAAGAAATAATTATCATAACAAAACAATAACTAACGAACAAAACACAAACCAAAAATCAAATACAAGTCGCCCCTACATCCTTCTTCTTCATTACGGTATCGTTTCCCTCATTTTCCCAGACCACACCAATATGCCCACCAATCTCTTTTACCCTCTTGTCACTTGTAGAGCATACTTTAAACGAATCAGAAACTCCACGCCCTTGACTGCCACTCTTATTACCCCCAACCTTGTATGCATCTAATGACTATTGACGACCTGCATATAGATCAAACACTATTTTTTTTCTTTAATCTTTGTTTTTAAGAGACATATTGAATACTATTAACCATTTAGATATCAATAGCTTTGCGATTAGAGATGTTTTAAACAAAGATTGAATAGGCTTGCAATTTTATCATTACAGGAATAATAAGTTGAATTAACTGAGTGTGAAGCTTTGTTAAGAGGTTCTTTCAAAGAAAAACAATATATACCAAAATCTAATCTAAACTTTTGTTTAATTACTGTGTCATGATAAATTATGGAACACTTGACTTACTCGCTTTAAGCATTTCAAGACCTCTAGTTGTATAGCCTGACATCAAAGTGATCAGACCCAAAAATAATCATCTCTGGCTGGTATTAAAGCCTTTAAATATTATTCAAACATTAATGCAAACCAAATTGACAAAGAACAATACGTTATACGTACATAGGTACAAAAGATAACAAGTCCAAACAGTAATACATATTCATTGAAACACGTCATAACTTGAGATCCAAATATGCAAATCAAAGTCACATCAACGAGAAGTCCAAAAGCTTAAAATCAACTAGGGACATAGCCATACATGCATGTCGCCTCTATTGTTGTAAAGCCGCAACCGAAAAACATGTCCTTCTTTCACTTGGCGGGAGGCTGGTTTTCCACGGGTTTTTCTACATGAGTCGTCTCTTGTTGTTGTAACGTGAGTTTAGCCGGTTGCTGATTCGTTGTCAGCACCTCTCCCAAGGCATCAGTCACATACTATATATAACACATAGAATAATAAGTTTTGCAGGAATAGATAAATTTTAGAAAAAAGAATCACTTTATAAGTGATATATATCTCACCCGTTCAAGAAAAAGTGTACAAAACATAATGTTATATAAGAAAATGGAGTAACAATTCATGAAGACAGGAAAAAAGTTACGCATAAGCATGAAGATTAGAGAGAACTGTTACATTTGTTCAACTTTCTATCCATATTTCCAAGTGAATTAAAATAATCACATTTGTTCAAATATTTGTCCATATAACGTTACTATACCAAATAATAATAATAATAATAATAATAATAATAATAATAATAATAGTTTCGAGGCTCCCCATTAATTTCTTGTAATCCTATGGTTTTTGTTTCTAATGAAAGTGTTGTCTCTATGACTCAAGACATTGGGGCGCGTGCTGCGGTTCATATTTTGAATAGGATTGGTTTTGCTATTACTAGATGTGTGAGGGCCCAGTTGGTTTCTCGGCTCCCCACTAATTTTTTGTAAATCCTATGAGCTTTTGTTTTAATAAAAGTGTTGATTTATTAAAAAAAATAAAATAAATAAATAATAATAATAATAATAATAATAATAATAATAATAGGATTGGATTTGCCATTGCTAGAGGTGTGGGGGCCCAATTGGTTTCGAGGCTCCCCACTAATTTTTTGTAATCCTATGAGTTTTTAATAAAAGTGTTGTTTATAATAAAAAAATAATAAAATTGTTATTATTATTATTATTATTATTATTATTATTATTATTATTATTATTATTATTATTATTATTATTATTATTATTATTATTATAAAACATCACTTCATTAGAAAATCAAAGGGAATTACAAGAAATTAGTGGGGAGCCGTGAGACAAACTGGGCCCCCACTCCTCTAGCAATAGCAAAACAAACCCTACTAAAAATATAGTTGGCACCACGCGCGCCAATATCTTGAGTGACCGAGAATTTTTGGATTCGCTTCAGCAGGTTCACCGCCTCCTTCTCAAGTTCACCAAAAGAAGAGAAAGAGAAGGGGATGAAACTATATCCAATATTAGCGCATTTAGTTTCGTACTTGACACGTTTGCGCTGTGCAGCTTCAATCACGGCACGCCCTGCCACAAAGTCAGTCATACCAGTTTGCTTCAAGGGTGATGACCCAGTATGATCAACACACGCATCAAGGCCTCTCTCCCATGAGTAAAGTAACAAGTCAGCTGGGCGTAGGTGTTGGTCCCTCTCTCCGCAGAGCCCGATATCAACTTCTTTACGAGCCGAAACCCCTAACCGGGAACAGATATCAGCGAGAGTATCACGTATCACATTATGTCGATGTTTAATACCAATAATACCTGCGCATGATACAGCATGATCCCCATAGATATCACCCGTAAAAACCTTGAAACAAGCAGAGCATGGCATCTGAGTGGAGAAAAGGGGGACACCTAGACGATAGCATAAGACACACCGGTAGGTTTTAGCATTCATAGTCTGCCCCAGCCCAACTATCGGAACAACTCTGAGCCAGTCTGAAGTATGGTCTTCCATTTGCGATCTCCATAGAGCCATCTGTCTAGCAGATAAGCAGAAGGTGGATAAAGCCTCTTTAGTGACACGTGTGAAATATAAATCTGCCAATTTCTTCATGAGTTATTATTATTATTATTATTATTATTATTATTATTATTATTATTATTATTATTATTATTATTATTATTATTATTATTATTATTATTATTATTATTATTTATTGTTATTTAAAAAAAACATCACTTCATTAGAAAAACAAAGAGATTTTACAAGAAATTGGTGGGAAGCCGAGATACTAGTTGGGTTCCCACTCCTTTCTGGATACAGAAACTTAGTCTATGAAAAATAAAAGCACCACTCTTGACATTATTCGAGTGGCTAACAGAAACAGTCTTGATACGTGAAAGTGTATCTAAAGCTTCCGCGTCAAGCTCTCCGAATGTAGAAAAAGCAAATGGAATGAACTTGTAACCGTTTTCTTCACATTTGGACACATCCTTTTATTAGAATAAAGATGTTAGTGCCCCTAAAAGTGCTCGATAGCTTAACAAAAATGGTATACTGCTTGATAATGAATAGAAATATACGGTACCCTTATGCAATTTCCGGCTTTAACGTTGCAAGTGTAACTAGTTGGGCAGCAATATATATTGGTTCCCTTGCCGCAGCATTTGTAACCATGTGGGGAACAATATTTGGTTCCCGTGCAGCACACTGCATTTGAATAGGGGCAACACCCTTTATATGGACCTTTGTTACAACATGTCTGCTTCTTCCGACGTGACGGACCTCCAGCACAATGAGAGTTGGTAACTGCCAATTATGAAACATAGATGAACAAAATAACAAGAGTGAGTATGGAATTTGAGGTCTTCATATTTGTGAGCTAATGAATGAATCTTGAAATTAGTTTCCTAGTTAATAGAGGCATTAGTTACATGTTTTGTCCTTGTGGTTTATATATATAAGCGCCTTTACTCCTTTTTTCATAATTGCTAGAGTAATTACAAAATTCATTTATTTGTTGAGCCAACTTAGTACCTAATCATCTTCAACTACTATTTGAATAGAAAATGCCCTAAGAATAAAGGAAGTCCCTGAATGTCAAAAACATTCAGAGAGTCATTTCAAGAGTTCTTAATAATCTAAAGAAAAACTCACCACTCTCTGTGGTGGAACTCACCTTGTAAAGTCCCTTAACCTAGACAAAGATGATGGAGTCAGTGAGTGATGGCAATAGCTCACCGAGTCTCCTTTGATCTCGTCGAACAAACCAAGACATCCTGAATTTAGATACTTAGAAAAAGTATGTAGGTCTCTGAAAAAATAGGCATGAACTTTATTAAAGTGATAAGTGAAAGCCACCTATCAAGAAAGTCAACAAAATACAGGATTTGGTATAAAAAGGGTAAATAGTTGTCAACACTATGCCCTAAAGTAATGCTAGACATGTTGCAAGAATGGATGCATTAAATGCAGTAAGGTACCGGTGTACCTTGAGTGTACCTTCCTAGTTAGATGCTTGACACGTCGTTATTAACTCACGGGTATCCACCTTGAGTTACCTATATAAAGGAATGTTGTAACGGAGTAAATATTGACCTAGTACATTTAATGTGTTAACATTTACAAGAGAATTTACTCTTTCTTGAACTCAGTCCTTGAACTTCCTCAGTGGTTAGCATAGTTCTTACTTAAGCATATAATTTGCTTTATGTCTATGAAAGTGAGTAGATCATCTTACACTTTTTCATTCAGCTTTTATTGGCATTTCACAAACAATCATAGTAACTTCTTTGATTCATACAAATAAGAATTTAACGTTGAAAAATTTTGATGTGTTATTTTTTTTAAACTATTTGAGTATAGTAGTTATTAACTTGTTTAAACATACATCAATTTGACATGAATGGTGATTTAACATAATTCTTAAGTTATAATCACTTTACACTCGTGTTTCATCGCGAGAACTTTGAAAATGTTATTCTAACAAATAACCTGCATTTAGCGAAAGTATGTTGTGTTATTGATTATTTCATAATTTGATTAATTCTTATACATTTGCATATAGAATAATATTATACATTTCCAAAATGTATGTTATCTTATTGATTATTTCATAAGTTGATTATTTCATATACATTTGCATATAGAATATTATTTCTACCTTTCGGGAATGTATGTTATGTTATTGTTTGTTTCATAAATTGATTATTTTTTTATACATTTGCATATACAATATTATTATACATTTTTCTAAAAGTACGTTATGTTAATGATTATTTCATAAGTTGATTATTTCTAGTACACATGTATATAGAATATTATTATACATTTCGTGAATGTAGGCTATGTTATTGATTATTTTATAAATTGATTAACTCCTTTGTATATAGAATATTAATATATGTTGTTGATTATTTCATAAATTGGTTATTTCTTATATATTTGCATATAAAATATTATTAAAGGATATAATCAATGATTATGACATGTAATTAAATTAATGTGTAAAATAAAGATGCATCCTATGTAAAAAAAGATAACGTCAATTAGTTTAACAATTTAATGATTATGACAGATAATTTTTAATAGGACACTCCTATAATGAAAAAAAGATAGGGAGGTGATAAATTCACGGATGAAATTACTATGTCCACATAAACTTTAAGTGAAAAGTTGTTCTATCCTTAGAATAATTCCTTTTTTTTTCTCACTTCATATCAAAACCTCCTCTCACTTCTCTCATTCGATTAATATTCTCAACGGGATTCAACAATTATACTTATACTATTCCTCAACGTCATCTTCTACATTTCTTAGTAATTCAATCCTTAATATAAGTTCTTGAACCCAAAGAATGTAGAAATTACTTGAAACGACCAAAAATGACCAATAAGTTAGCATGAAGCTCTCAAATCAGATTACTTAGATCACAAAGATAAAACTTGTTGAAACGTATGTGATCATGGTGACAAAGTTTAATTTCGATCGTTTACCTATCAATAATTTTACATTTTACTGGACACAAGTGTATACCATTCACCTATCGTTAATCGTAAGAAGTTGGAAAACTGTTGACTTCAAGACTCGACACGATCTATACCTCATCTTCCAGCGACAGTGGCACAATGAACGTCACACGTCGATGAACATTTTAAACATAAGGTTAATTGGATTGAGAGTTTGAGACACCGAATATTCGAGGAGCCTGTTATGGAAGTGGTGAGTAATGGCGGCGTAAGAAGAGAATGGTGAAAAAGAAAATTGGTGAAAAGGAGTTTGTGGGTATTAATGTCCTTTCACAATACTTTTCCGTGTGAGTAGTAAAACCTAGTGAATTTGTCACCTCCCCAAAAGAAAGCTCTTAAGATGCAGCATGATTCATGCGCGCAGTTCCCAATATCAATAAAGGTGATATATGGGAACGAACTATTAGGGCTATCTAACTTTCGTTTTCTTAAGGATAGTGTTTAAGATTTATAAAATAATGCCTATACCGTTGAACTATGTGTTGGTGATGGATTCACTGTCCACATGACGGACATATCCTATTAGATGGAGTTTCTTTTTCATCGGTTACAATGATTTACTTGAGTATTTTTGAGACCAAACACGGGGCCCACATACACTCAAAACATAAATATTGTCACTAATCCCTTTCCATTTCCCTTTTATCCCAATAAATCTGTCATCCCCAATAGCTTGAAAACACGAAAAGTCATTCGTTTCCTTTTCATCGGTTTCAATGATTAACTTGAGTATTTTTGAGACCCAACATGAGGCCCATATACTCTCAAAACATAAATGTCGTCACTAATCCCTATCCATTTCCCTTTTATCCAAACACGAAAAGTCATTCGTGTCCCAAACCAGTAAGAAACCATAAGAGAGGCCATCTGATTCCTTTTGGCACATACCCAAAAGTTTTTACTATCCCACAACTCCTCCACCCAGTTATCATTGATTATACGAATTTTTGTTTCTCGTAATGCCAAAACACACGGATTCTCCTTCCTGCATATATCCTCAACCCACCCGTTTTTACCTTCTGCGCCCATGCCTCTGATATTCAAAGAAATAATTATCATAACAAACCAATAACTAACGAACAAATTACAAACCTAAAATCAATTACAAGTCGCCCCTACATCCTTCTTCTTTGTTACGGTATCATTTCCCTCATTTTCCCAGACCACACCAATCTGCCCACCAATCTCTTTTACCCTCTTGTCACTTGTAGAGTGTAAAGTTTGGTACAAACTAAAGACTTGTTTCTCTGTGTTTTTATTTTTATGTCATTGAATGACAATATATTATACAATATATATGGGGAGAAAGATGACTTCATGCCCAAGAGAGATCCTTGATTTTCTCCTACACATATCCTTTCTATACATAAATATATATTCACAAGTCAACTATACACAAAATATTCTACACCCCTCCTCAAGTTGGAGCATGTAAATTGCGAATGCCCAACTTGCACAAAATATAGTGAAATTGTTGTTTCCCAAGTGCTTTAGTGAAGATGTCCGCGAGTTGTTCCGTTGTACGTACAAACTTTGTAACAATGTTTCGAGACTGAACTTCATCACGTACAAAATGGCAATCAACTTCAATGTGTTTTGTTCGTTCATGGAACACGGGGTTTGTTGCAATGTGTATAGCAGCTTGACTATCACAAAACAACTTCATAGGACCTGAATGAACCACACCCAATGAGTGAACAATTCATGATATAAAGTGTACAAAACATAATGTTATATAAGAAAATGGAGTAACAATTCATGAAGAAAGGGAAAAAGTTACGCATAAGCATGAAGATTAGAGAGTAACTGTTACATATGATCAACTTTATATCAATATTTCAAAGTGAATTAAATTAATCGCATTTGTTCAAATATTTGTCCACATACTGTTTCTATTCCAAATAAAAATAATTATTATAATTATTATTTATTTATTTATTTTAATTAAACATCACTTTTATTATAATAAAGAGCTTAATGCCACTAAAATTGCTCGATAGCTTAACAAAAAGGGTATAGTGCTTGATAATGAATTAAAATATACGTTACCTTTATGCAATTTCTAGCTTTAACGTTGCAAGTGTAACTACTTGGGCAACAATATACATTGGTTCCCTTGCCGCAGCATTTGTAACCATGTGGGCAACAATATTTGGTTCCCGTGCAGCACACTGCATTTGAATAAGGGCAACACCCTTTATATGGACCTTTGTTACAACATGTCTGCTTCTTGCGAAATGACGGACCGCCAGCACAATGAGAGTTGGTAACTGCTAATGATGAAACATAGATGAACAAAATAACAAGAGTGAGCATGAAATTTGAGGTATTCATTTTTTTGAGCTAATGAATGAATCTTGAAATTAGTTTCCTCATTTATAGAGGCATTAATTACATGTTTTGTCCTTGTGGTTTATATATATAGGCGCCTTTAGTCCCTTTTCATGATAGCTTGAGTAATTACAAAATTCATTTATTTGTGGAGTTAATTCAGTGCCTAATGATCTTCAACTCCGATTTGAATAGAAAATACCTTAAATATAAATCAAGTCCCTGAATGTCAAAATTATTCAGGGAGTCATTTCCAGAGTTCTTCAGAGTCTAAAGAAAGACTCACCACTCTCTAAGGTGCAACTCGGCTTATGTAGTCCTTGAACCAAGAAGAATATGATGGAGTCAGCGAGTTATGATAATAGCTCACTGAGTCTCCAGTGATCTCCTCAAAAAAAACCAAGACATCCTGAACTTAGATATTTAGTAAAAGTATATAGGTACCTGAAACAAATAGGCGTGAACTTTATTAAAATGATAAGTGAAGGCCACCTAGTAAGAAAGTTAATAGAGTACTAAACTCGGTATAAAAAGGGTAAATAGTTGTCAACACTAAGCCCTAAAGTAATGTTAGCCATGTTGCAAGAATAGAAGCATTAAATATAGTAAGTTACCAGTGTACCTTCCTAGTTAGATGTTTGACATGTCGTTATTAACTCATGGGAATCCACCTTGAGTTGCCTATATAAAGGAATGTTGTAACGGAGTAAATACTGACCTAGTACATTTAAAATGTTAATATTTACGTGACTATTTACTCCTTCTAGAACTAAGTACTTGAACTTCCTTAGTGGTTAGCATAGTTCTTACTTAAACATATAACTTTGCTTTATGTTTAAGAAAGTTAGTAAATCACCTTACACTTTGTCATTCAACTTTTATTGTTATTCTAAAAATAATCATAGTAAATTATTTGATTCATTCAAATAAGAATTTAAACGTCCATAAACTTTGTTAAGTTATTTTGTTTATACTGTTTTAGTATAGTAGTTATTAACTTGTTTAAACATACATCAATTTGACATGAATGGTGATTTAACTTAATTCTTAAGTTATAATTACATTACACTCGTGTTTCATCGCGAGAACTTTGAAAATGTTGTTCTAACGTATAACCTACATTTAGTGAAAGTATGTTGTGTTATTGATTATTTCATAATTTGATTAATTCTTATACATTTGCATATAGAATAATATTATATATTTCCAAAAAGTGTGTTATGTTGTTGATTATTTCCTGTACATTTGCATTTAGAATATGATTAAACATTTTGAGAATGTATGTTTTATTATTGTTTATTTCATAAATTGATTAATTCTTATATATTTGCATATATAATATTATTATACATTTTCGAAAAGCATGTTATGTTATTGATTGTTTCATTAGTTGATTACTTCTTATACACTTGCATATAGAATATTATCATACATTTCGTGAATGTATATTATGTTATTGATTATTTTATAAATTGATTAATTCCTTTGCATATAAAATATTAATATAGAATTCATGAATGTACGTTATGTTATTGATTATTTCATAAAATGATTATTTCTTATACATTTGCATATAAAATATTATTAAGGGATATAATCAATGATTATGACATGTAATTAGATTAAAGTTTACACAAAGATACATATTAAATAAAAAAGGATAACATCCATTTGTTTAACTTTTGAATGATTATGATATATAATTTTCAATAGGTAACTTTCGTATAATAAACAAAAGAAACGGAGGTGATAAATTCACGAATGAAATTACTATGTCTTGGGGGTAGCAGTAGTACCCATTTTATTCTCCATAACAACCTGCTCCACGGGTGAAACAACGTCATTATGGACACTATTCTGATCAGCACCAACGAGAGTTGTTCCTAAACTAATCACCACATTTTCACTAGCACGATTCATACAAGGTTCACCCAAAACTATCATAGCCACATGTGAGTCCACATTAGTCATCGAGTCAACACCACCATTGCTACCATTCTTTTTCTTATGATTTGCTCCTTCTCCACCAAAATCCAAAAACCTTTTTGCATGCTTACATTCAACAAGTCTCAATAACAGCCACAAAAATGATATAAACCTTTTTGCTCCTTCTCCACCAAAATCCAAAAACCTTTTTGCATGCTTACATTCAACAAGTCTCAATAACAGCCACAAAGATGATATAGCAGTACGAATCGTGACGATCAACATTTAATGATAAAACAATTTTCAACAAACCGTAAGATCTAATTAAACCACAATCGCACAAAACTTGATACGAATAGGAAAACCACGATCAAGGGTAGTTTAAGTTGTTTTAATAGATGAATAAACTTAATGAAACAAACCCACAAAAAACTAAAAATGATTATATAAACAATAATCACTAACCTTAAAAACCGAAAAACACTAACACGATCCAAAAAAGAATCGAGTAGGAAAATTCGTTATAAGCCTATAATAATCGATTATATAAGTGTGTATTAGCACAAAGATTTGATGATTAATGGAGGTTGTATGGAAGAAACGATCAGTTTGGTCTTGTCTCCAAAATCGCCAAAAGAGATGGTCGACTCGGGTTCTATTTGATAATTTTAATTTGATCATTTTATAAAAGTATGAATCTCCATATATTAGGCTTATTCTATTAAAAAAAAATGAGTTGGTCAGAGGGCTTTCAGTTGTGTTTTATAAAAAGGGCTTTGAGTTGCCATTTTATAAAATGGTACATGCCATTTTGGCAATCTCTATAAGTCCGAATCTTGTTGCGATATTATAAAACATCTTAAATACCTTGTACGAACCTGTAATGAAAGAAAAAACTTATTCGGGTAAGAGAAAAGCCGAGTTTGGAAAATCAAGCGTACGAGGAGAGGACCTGGCGCTTTGGTCTTCGTGCGTCAATGCGTGAGACCCAACATGACGGTTTTGTTTTTATGCGCTTTTAGTTTCGGGTCATCACTAACGATTTTGAACATTTTCTAATATACATTTATAATCAATAAAACATAAAAAAGATGCGTGTCATCATTTGGGCCAACATCATCTAATACAATTTATCTTCACTTTTCACGTGAAATTTTTAATAACTTATTACCTCGGGTGTTCTGAAGTTAATTGTAATATGGATAATTTTTGCTTTGTATAAACTAAGATAGTAAGGTTGTTTCTTCAAGTTTAAAACTTTTAAGATGAGGTAAGTACCTTGGATAAAAATAAATATATATAAAATAATAATAATAATAATAATAATAATAATAATAATAATAATAATAATAATAATAATAATAATAATAATAATAATAATAATAATAATAATAATAAGTTAGATATTTGTAAGGAAAAAACAATTAGGCGAGTGCCTTGAATATTTCCACTTTATTTATTCAAGGTCTATTTCAGTACTCTTACCTTTTTCATAGATTCTGCTTTGCAATTTGATTTTTCGCGTTATGAAGGGGTTAGATAGACAAATAGTTTTGTTCTTTAAATCATAAAGATGGACTTGGTTGAAGACAATTCAAGAGGTATGTTGCTCTGTTTTTAAAATAAATATTATTTACTCTATACCTGGTTTATTATGTTTATGCACAAGTATATCATCTTGGATTATTTGAGTTTCATATTCATATTCTATATATCTTATTACATGTAGGTAGTGGATCAATTGAAAAGTGGAATAACTTAAAAAGTGTAGAAAGCCACTCATCATCTGACAAGTGTCCACCATCTATTTTATTTTAAAAATCCGCCTAGGGGTAAAATCTTAAAATTACACATTTTTTCCTTTTCCACCCCAAATTTCAAACGCAAATAACTTTCAAACGATAAACTTTTACGAAAAACCGATTTCACCATAATTTTTAAAATTCGATTCACTTTAATTTGGTATAAATCTTGATAAATATTTCGAACTTTTTTTTTTACATATCAAATGGTTCTTGATTTTCTTGATTTTTTTTGGCATTTTCGGCCCTATTTTTTAAGCTCATAAATGTCGAATCTTGAAAAACTTAAAACATGAAAGTTATAGATTTTTGTTCACTCTTTACCCATAAATTCAAATCACTCAAATTCGATGTCATATGGGTAAGATATAACACGTTAAAGATGGTGTTTTACTCATATTTGTTGCATACAAGGTGTTTGATGAAATGTCTAGCTTAGATTTTTAGTGTTAAAGTTGAGCTAAATGCACTAATTTTTGTCCCACAACGCATCATTAATCATTTTATTAATGTAAGATTCAAAAAGTGATGTTTTTAATAGTTAATGTTTTTAACTATTAAAACTGATGAACCAAAGTGATGAACTGATGAACCAAATCAAACTGTTAAAAAAAAAGCATAAAAGCAAAACTGATGAACCTAACTAAACTGATGAACCAAACCAATAACTGATGAACCAAACCAAAACTGAAACAATGATTGATGAACCTAACTAAACTGATGAACCAAACCAAAACTGAAACTATGATTGATGAACCAAACCAAACTGATGAACCAAACCAAAAAATGATGAACCAAAACTGATGAACCAAACCAAAACTGAAACTATGATTCATGAACTAAGAGAACCAAACTGATGAACTAAACTAAAAACTGATGAACCAAACTAAAACTGAAACTGTGATTGATGAACCAAAATAAACTGATGAACAAAACAAAACAAACACCAACATGTTAAGCTGAAACTATGATTGATGAACCAAAATAAACTGATGAACTATGTTTGATTTGGTTCATCAGTTTTGGTTTGGTTCATCAGTTTGGTTTGGTTCATCAGTTTTGATTTGATTCATCAGTTCATCAGATTGATGAACCAAGATTAACTGATGAACAAAACGTGCATTTTTATTTTAAATTAACGACTAAAAAAACATCACTTTTTGAATCTTACATTAATAAAATGATTAATGATGCGTTGTGGTATAAAATTTAGAGCATTTAATGCAATTTAAAAACTAAAAATCTAAGTTAGACATTTTATCAAACACATTGTGTGCAACAAATATGACTAAAACGCCAATTTTAACGTGCGATATCTCACTTATTTCATATCGGATTTGAGTGATTCAAAAACTTGTGTAAAGAGTGAACTAAAATCTACAACTTTCGTGTTTTAAATTTTGCGTAAATCAACCTTTAAATTAGATAAAAGTAGGGTCGAATATGCCAAAAATTTCAAGAAAATCATAACCCACTTGAAATCTTAAAAAAAAAAAGTTCCGATTTATATATCAAGATTTATACCAAATTAAAGAGAATCGAATTTTAAAAATTATGGTGAAATCGGTTTTTCGTAAAAGTTTGTCGTTTGAAAGTTATTTGCGTTTGAAATTTGAGGTGAAATTAAAAAAAACGGGTCAAATAACCAATATACCCTCTAACCGAAATATTAAATTAGAAAGAGAAGAAGTGGATGGGGGACACATGGCGCTACTTTATTGGCTTTCTACACTTTTTATTTTGTTCCCCTTTTCAAATGATCGCACCTCATTACATGTAATATGTTGGTCAAATTGTGTTCCTTAGATGTTGCATCAAGTTGGTTTGATCCGTTCTCCTTAAATATATTGAAATCTTTAGCATGTCAGCATCTTTTCGGTCATGTGGAGAGACATTGTACTCAGTTAGTTACATTACACGACTATTTTTTCAGGCTCGTTATATTGCTTAAGATTTCTAAAATACTATACCATTGAAGGTGCTTCAGACTCATATTTTGTGAGGGTTTTAGTAATACACTCAAATACAAGTGACCTTGGTGGATACATTTATAGTTTAATTTCACATGTTGCCTTTCATTTTTAATCCGTATCCATTATGTAGAAATTTTAGTATATTGTATTAAAAATGATTTGCGTTTTTCCCATTCATTTTGCTTAAATTAATCGGCCAAAAGGTGAGAAACCATGGTTACCCAAAAAAAATTAGAGTAGAGTGAACCTTCTTGGCAGTGACTATTGTAGTGAATTCAAACCTTCTTTTCAGTGTAGTGTCGTGATAGTTTCATCATTCCAACAAGTTTTACTATAGTAACTCATAAATATCAATGTCTTAATTCTCTGGAATGTAAATTCATTCCTAGATGAAATCTCTTAAAATAATTTCCTTCTATCATTGTTTGTTGCATTTGTTTTATCCATTTCGATTTTTTTTCTTACATCTATCTGTATTATTACAGTAGCTTATTGCATTAGAAATCGTCAACATAATGGTTGTTTTGTATCAGTGATTCCCCTACACGATTATGTATTACTACGTATTAGTTTACGCAGAACACCAAGCATCTATCGCATCCCCCAAATACTATAAGTTGGTGAGCTGATGAACAAATTAATGAGAAAATTAGTAGGAATTTCTGACATGGATATAACTATATATCATTCAAACAATAGAGTTTTTTTCTTTTTTTTTTTTATTTATTTTTTACTTAAAATAGTTAGTATCACCAACAAAATATGAAGACTAGCTTACTTCAAATTTGTTATTTCGTCAAAAGACTAGAATGAAAATGTCTTTTCAAAAGACTTGTCGAATATATATCCGAATATGCACTCATAGATGCCCTCTTGCTCAAATTTATGCACAACAAAGCAACATTAAAACATGTATTCCTTTAATCCTATGTAAGATACAAACATGTTTATCGTTTATCTGAAACAATCTGATGTTTTTCCATCTGCATGTTTAAATTATATCTAATATTCCAAAATCAGATTAATATGGATCAAAAGTAACCAAATCATAATGAAAATAAAACTTTGGCTACAAGAAGTTGTACTCAAAGATCATTTTTAATTTGTTGACCCAAGCATAACTAGCAGCTATCTAAATTTGTAATTAATGTTTCGATTATTGTTCCATTGCTTCGTTTTATGTTAAGTTTTTAACCTACGACCAATAACTAGCCATAGCAAAAACACCTGTTTTGGGATACATTGTGGAAACCCAACAACCATTGTGTACCATTCCACTTTGTTACCTACTTGACGAATAGAAGACCAAAAATTCCTAACCGTGATCAAGTACATTATGTTATTTCTATATATCCATACAACTTATATCTTTTTAGATCTTCAATCAATACGGGAACCTGTGGCCAATGCCACCCATTCGAACCAACAACATCAGCAACCATAGAAGACTGATCAAAACCTGGTGCCCGAAAAATGTCTAGGCTGTAAGTTTGTGTATATTGAATCAATAATAATGTTTGGTACATCAAGATTATATAGGATACATAACGGGCCTAATATACAATGGGCCAAATACTAATCCTAATACTAATAGTCTAACACTCCCCCGCAGTTTGAGCGGGAGGAGACCGAACACTCAAGCTGTCACGAAAATCAGAAAACAAGGCAGATGGTAACCCCATTGTAAAAATATCAGCATACTGAAACCGAGAAGGAACATGTAGAACTCGAACTTGACCAGTAGCAACCAAATCACGAACAAAATGAATATCAATCTCAATATGCTTGGTACGCTGATGCTGAACAGGGTTAGAAGACAAGTACACTGCACTCACATTATCACAATAAACAATAGTAGCAGATGCCAATGGTGTATGAAGCTCACGCAGTAAATTCCGGAGCCAACATGTCTCAGAAACAGCATTGGCAACACCCCGATACTCAGCCTCAGCACTGGAACGAGAAATCGTCGGCTGACGTTTAGAGGACCATGAAAGTAAGTTGTTGCCAAGAAAAACACAATAACCTGATGTAGACCGGCGAGTGGTATGGCAACCAGCCCAATCAGCATCCGAATAAGCAACCAAGGACTCAGTAGTAGAAGAAAATAACTGTAAACCATAAGCCAAAGTCCCCTGAACATACCGTAAGATCCGCTTTAGAGCAGTGAAATGAGGCTCACGAGGAGCATGCATATATAAACAAACCTGCTGCACAGCATAAGTAATATCGGGTCGAGTGAAAGTGAGATACTTAAGAGAACCTGCAAGACTCCGATATAACGTAGGATCAGAAACTGGATCACCATCATCACCCAACTTAGACTCAGCGTCAACAGGAGTCCTAGAAGGGTTACAACCAACCATATGTGCACGCTCCAAAATCTCCATAGCATACTTACGTTGTGACAAAAACATCCCAGAAGAGTCACGCGTAACAGACACACCCAAAAAATAATTAAGAGCACCCAAATCTGTCATCGAAAACTCCTTATGCAAAGAAGCAATAATCCGCTGTAATAAACTATCAGAGGAAGCAGTAAGCACAATATCATCCACATAAAGCAGCAGAAAAGCCGTATCATCACCCTGTCGGTAAATAAATAAAGAAGAATCACACCGACTCGAAGTAAACCCAACAGTAAGAATGTAAGCAGCAAACCGCTGAAACCATACCCGGGGCGCCTGCTTAAGACCATAAAGAGAACGCTGTAAGAAACAAACATAATCCGGATGCTCAGGATCCCGAAAACCAGGTGGCTGATGCATATAAACAGTTTCAGCCAAATCACCATGCAAAAATGCATTCTTGACATCAAGCTGATGAACAGGCCAATGTCGAGAAATAGCTAAACTAAGAACAGTCCGAATGGTGCCCGGCTTTACAACCGGACTAAAAGTCTCATCAACATCGACTCCCTCCACCTGTGTGCTACCATTGGCAACAAGACGTGCCTTGTACCGACTAAGAGTGCCATCAGCCAAATACTTATGGCGAAATAACCACATACACCTAACAACATTGACACCCGCAGGACGAGGTACACAAGTCCAAGTTTTATTCTTAATAAGCGCATTATATTCATCAAACATAGCATTTCTCCAATTTGGATCATCAAGAGCATCCTTATACGACCTAGGTGACGGAGAAACAGTGGACACATGACCAGCATACTTAGGATTAGGACGAGAAGTCCCGACACGGGAACGTGTGACCATGGGATGAATAGATACAACAGGTGGTAGCGTTGGTGGGTCCGGGACATGTGCGTTAGGGACAGTTGGCGTGGGTGTAGGTGGGGCAGGGGAGGTAGGTATGTTTACTGGTTCGTGAGGTGTAGATAAATCAACAGGGGGTATAGGAATCGGGTTTAAAGGAGGACCAATGGGGGTGGTGTTGATAATGGTTGAAATGAGATTGGAAGAATCTTCCAAAAAATCATATGAGGGGGTGGGTTTGGACGGATGGGTTTGAAACGGAAAAATAGTTTCATCAAAGGTAACATGACGAGAGATAATAATTTTGTTGGTATTTAGATCAAGACAACGATAGCCAAAATGATTGGCAGCATGTCCCAAAAATATGGCAGGTGTAGCGCGAGGTCCTAATTTATGGTTGGTATCAATATGTGGGTAACAAAGGCATCCAAAAACACGAAGGACACTATAATCAGGTGTAGCACCAAAAAGGCGGGTAAAGGGTATGTCATTGTTAATGGCACGGGAAGGTAGGATATTCAATAAATAAACAGCCATATTAAGAGTTTGAGTCCAATAGTTGGGTGGTAAACGTGCTTGAAACAATAAAGTACGAATAAGGTTATTGATGGTACGAATCATGCGTTCAGATTTTCCATTTTGTTGAGAGGTGCGGGGGCAAGAAAATCTAAATTGGATGCCATGGGTTGAAAATAATTTATGAAAGGCAGTATTATCAAACTCACCACCATGATCACACTGAAACGACTTAATTTCACACTTAAACTGAGTACGAACATAACTACGAAACAACTGAAATTTAGACAAAACATCAGATTTATTCATTAATGGATAAACCCAAACATACTGAGAATAATGATCAAGAAACAAAACATAATACTTGAAACCGGAAAGACTCGGAATTGGGGAGGTCCACAAATCCGAGTGAACAATGTCAAAACAAGAAGTAACAGAACTAGACGAACTAACAAATGGAATCTTCACGTGTTTACCAAGCTGACAAGCATGGCAAAGAACGGGAAGCTTCTCTTTATTACAAGAAATAGAATCACTAGACACAAGACGCCGCAACACTTCACTTCCTGGATGTCCAAGTCGTTGATGCCACGTATACTGACTGGTAAGATATGTTTGAGGAATTGGAGAAGGCTTCGTAACAGGGTAAAGATCACCCGTGCTATCACAACGGAGGAGTACCCGTCGAGTTATGAAGTCCTTCACAGAAAAACCAAAAGGATCAAATTCAACAGTGCAATAATTATCACGAACAAATTGACGCACGGAAATAAGATTTTTGACAATATGAGGGGTAATTAAAACATTATTTAAACGAAGAGGACGAAAAGGTGTAGACAAGATACTATGACCGGAGTTGGTAACAGGAATGAAACGCCCATCACCAACCGCGACAGACGGATAAATGCACTCATTAAGAATATTACTAAGACAATGCACAGAATCATTAAGATGAGAGCTCGCACCTGTATCCATATTCCAATTTCCAGCAGAAGGGTCCTGAAGAGTGTTAGTAGCAAAAGCATGTGGCAAGAGAGTAGCTTGACCTGAACCTTGTGGACCCGACGCAAGAATTTGACCCGGGTTAAAGACTGTACCAAACACCGGCTGCTGTGAACCGGTTGAAATCCCTTGCGGCTGTGAACCGGTAGAAACCCCTTGCTGTTGTGAACCGGCGCAATATTGAACTCCTTGTTGGTGTGAACTTGCTGGTGAACCTCCTGGCATGGGTGAACCGCTGCTGTGAACCAGGGAAAGGTTGAACCCTTGATTTGGTGAACCTGCAACAAATGAACCTGGCATGTATTGAACCCCGGATGTTGGACCGGCAGCAAACGAACCTGTCAAAGAATTGGACCCCCAAGGAGAGCCTTGGATTGGCTGTGGATGCATAAATTGGGCCGGCTGATAGTGGACCTGTTGAGGCATAAACTGGGCCGGCTGATATTGAGGCATATGGGCCGTGGCATGGTACGCAACAGGAGCCGTAGCAGAAGTGGAATTTGGTGAAGTAGTCAAACCCAATTTAGCAAACAATTTTAGCAAGGTATCCATATCCACAGAACCAGAACTGCGAGGAAGTAATGTAGACTTACCATGAACGCCATTGTGAAGATACCGACACGCCTCACCAAAACGACAATGACCTTTAGCAAACAAAAAACAAGGTTTGTTTACTTTATCTAATGGATTAGACGGACGACGAGTGTTGTTATTTGCCAATAAAACCATAGGAGAAGCGGATGTAGCATCGACAATCGGGTCTTGAACTTTAGACTTCATGCGCATCTCTTGCGTGGTCAACAAAGAACGAACCGTCTTGAGATCGGGAAAGGGTTCCCGACTAGCAATAACGGTTGAAATCACATCATACGTGCTAGGTAAGCCTTCAAGTGCAAACGTAACAATATCATCGTTACTAAGAGGAGAACCAAGACCATTCAATACCAAGGCAATTGACTCAATTTTCTGAAAGTATGCATCAATTGTTAAGTCTCCAAGCTTTAGATTACGTAACTACGCCTTCAAAGCCATAGCTCGAGGGCGTTTATTGTCTTGCAAAATCCCCTCAAGACACACCCACGCCTCTTTGGCAGATTTGGGATTAAGAGCAACCAACCGTTTTTGAAGATTCGAGGTAAGTGTAGAGAAGATCCAAGACCTAATGATGAAGTCAACCTTGAGCCATTCCGCATCCTTATTCGGGGGCGGAGGAGGTGTAGTAGATGAGGACGCTTCTGGATCAACGACATGATCTAAGATGCCATATCCTTGACAAAGGTGAGAAAAATAATATACCCATGATGAGTAATTCATCTCATCAACATCCAGCTTAATCGGAACAAAAGTAGTCAAGTGATTCATCGCCATAAGTTTATCCGATAACGTGAGGACAGGTGGGGGAGGGTTTGTATCCGTAGTCATACTTGGACGAATAAAATACTGATCGAATAATCAGTGGGTGAAAAATACTGATCGAATAATACAGTAGGCTAGATTATTATTATTATTATTATTTTTTTTATTGTTTTGTTATTGAATCGTGGTTGACTACTGTTAGGGAATCTTAGGTGCAGAGGAAGGCATAAAGAGGTAGATTATTTAATTGTTAGGGAATCGTAGAGGTAAAGGTAGGCTTAGATTATTTAACAGTAGGCTAGATGTGTAGAGGTAGACGACAACAGAAAGACAAAACCAATAACCGACAACACTAGGTCGATAAACTAAAACCTTGATCGACAACTCTTTGGTCGACAAACAGCGAATGGAAAAAAAAATTAAAAAGGAAAAAAAGAGTTTGTGTTTAGGTGGATCGATTTAAGGCTCTGAAACCATGTAAGTTTGTGTATATTGAATCAATAATAATGTTTGGTACATCAAGATTATATAGGATACATAACGGGCCTAATATACAATGGGCCAAATACTAATCCTAATACTAATAGTCTAACATAGGCTTCGATATACAAAGTTTGTGTCTTGATAAAGGACAGGTTTATATAAACTTTTTAAAGTTGCCGCTGGACTTAATGTACGCTAGATGGACTTCTATTTGATATTTTGATGGGCTAATGCTTATGGCATGTAGCTGATGGGTTGGACGCTTATTGGCCGAAGTTCTTCTTTAATTTGCATCATTTTGACATGTCCTTTTTTTTGTTTTGTCATAATTGCAGATGTTTTGGTCGAGTGATTTACGTGGTTTGAGCTCACCGCTATCTTTCCTTGGAGTTCAAATTGTTTATTATGGATTTTAGTTACTGAAAATGTCAGTATCAAAATGGACAAAAGCAACGAAAGAATGTAGTTATTTGAACCATCTTTTCACATTTATACAATCTCTTTTTTCAGATCTATGGTTTCTCTTCTTTTTCCGTTTATATAAGTGCAAAAATACCACAATCATTTTTCTTGAACATCGATTTTATTGAACCCAACCTAAAATATAAGAAGGGAAAACACCAAAATTATAAGGGAAATTTCTCTAAACGGATCCTGCCCAATGCCAATATGTCATGATTGGATAATTTTTTATCACCTTCTTAAATTAGATCAGGGCAACTAGACGACCAGTGGCGGATCTAGCTAGAAATCCAAGGTGGTTCCTTGATTTGGTCAAGTTAAAAATTACAATGGGTCAACTAACCAACCGATCAAATTTTCGGGTCTGATATGGTCCAATTTAACAAGATGCAATAATAAAACATGAAACTAAATCCTCCTTTTTTGGTTAAGAATTTCAGTATTAAACTAAAACAGATACCAAAATTCAAACTTTTAATCAACAATCACACGATGCATAACATCTTAACCTAAAGACTAAAGTCCTAAACAACAAACCCTAAAATCTAAATAATCTACTAACAATTATACTAATACAGTGGTAAATTACATAACATTCTTTATACTCTTTAATTATTCATAAAAACTAGAATAAATAAATAAACTAAAAAATAAATAGGTTACGGATGGATTGTTGGATGAAGTGATTCAACTATCCGAGTTGTTTCCCTAATTTCTTTCACAGGATGAGAACTGCCGATTAATGGATTTTTTATGCCCTTTTTTAAAGTTAATTATTAATTATTAGATGGACTAATATGTTTGGGCCATTTGGGATTTAGGCTAAGAATATTTTATACTAAAAGTGAAGTATTTTTCAAAAAAAAATTCTAAGGTAGTTCCCAAAAAAATTCTAAGATGGTTCCTATATCGTTTCTAAAAAATTTCGTCGTCCAAGGTGGTTCCTGGGAACCGCTTTATAGTACATGGATCCGCCTCTGTAGACGACTGAGCAACTCAAAGAAAATTTGACACGTGTCAAATTTTTTAATATTAAAGGACAAAAAGTGAGATGTATTGTAAGGTATATTGTATAGGACAACCAATACTTTTTGAGCAACTGTATTTGGGCAACTTATAATAAATTTTGTTACCAAACTCACAAATAAACACACTGTATACTCATCTTCCACTATCACCATCTCTCACATCATTTTACATCTTGCAAGTAAAAAAACCCCAATCTCTCGCCTCACGAATATGCTCATCTTCCACCATCACCAACACCGGATCTCACTACCACTCGACCTCACCACCACCCAGCCTCACAACCTCCTGACGTTGCCACAAGCCGAGGTCTCAATCAAGTTTTGAAGGTTTTTTTTCATAAATTTGTACATCGTATTTGTAGATCTGAGTTTTTATGATTTTTTTTTAAAACTTTATTTTCTATTGTTATAGGCGCATCTCCGCCGCCACTGTCGTCTCGCCGAAAAGTTAACCTGAGATCAAAATGAAAAAAAGGTTATCAAAGGTATGAGGTATTGTTTTTAGATATTTAATAGATCTATTACTATTAATCAAGTTTTGAAGTTTTTATTTCATACATTTGTACCAACTTATTAGTTGATATGAGTTATTTTTAATGTATTTTATAAGGTCCAAATCGCATAAAAATATACTCATCTTATGTCCAATTTCAATTAAAGGTATAGTACTATTCTTTTTTTTTTTTTTTTTCTCAATTTAAGGTACCCGACTTTTTTTTGAGCCGATTTAGGTTTTTTTCTAACTTCCGTTAACTATTTCGTTAGCAAATTACATGTTTGGTCCTTGACTTTGTATAGTCATTTCATGTTTGGTCTATTTTCGTCCTTTTTCATACGCTTGCATACGTTTTCGTCCGTTTTTACACGTTTTTATCTGTTTTTGCACGTTTTCATCCGTTTTTACACGTTTTCGTCCGTTTTTGCACGCTTCTGTCTGTATTTACACGTTTTCGTCTGTTTTTACACGTGTCCGTCTGTTTTACACGTTTTCGCCCATTTTTGCACGTGCAAAAACAGACGGAAACGTGTAAAAACAAACAAAAACGTGCAAAAACAGACAAAAACCTGTAAAAACAGATGAAAACATATAAAAACGGACGAAAACGTTCAAAAATGGATGAAAACGTGCAAAAATGGACGGAAACGTGTAAAAACGGACGAAAACGTGCAAAAACAGACTGAAATGTGCAAAAACAGACGAAAACGTGTAAAAACAGAAGAAAACGTGCAAAAACAGACGAAAACATGTAAAACAAACGGAAACGTGTAAAAACGAACGATAACGTGTAAAAACATACATAAACGTGCAAAAACAGACTGAAACGTGCTAAAACGGACGAAAACGTGCAAAGACAGACGAAAACGTGCAAAAACGGACGAAAACGTGCAAAAACGGACGAAAACGTGTAAAAACGGATGAAAACGTATAAAAACGGACGAAATCGTATGCAAGCGTATGAAAACGGACGAAAATAGACCAAACATGAAATGCCTATACAAAGTCAAGGACCAAACATGTAATTTACTAACGAAATAGTTAACGGAAGTTAGAAAAAACCTAAATCGGCTCAAAAAAAAAGTCGGGTACCTTAAATTGAAAAAAAAGAATAGTACCTTTAATTGAAATTGGACATAAGATGAGTACCTTTTTATGCGATTTGCCCTTTTTATAATTGTATTTTTTTTACAGTCGCCTCTCCGTCGGATCGGAATTTGGGAGTTTTTGAAGATCTTGTTGTTTTGTTGTTCTTGGGTTAGTTCTTGGTCACATTATCTCTAGACTAAGTGAATCTAGAGTATTGTGGTAGTCTTTCGCTGCTTGTGGGCTATAGAACTGTAAGTAAATGGTTTCTTCTTTTAGGATTAACTAGCTTTAAGTTTAGTGGGCGCAAACGGGTTGGCTAACTACTTGATCTGCCACCGTCGAGTTGTGTGAATACATGCTCTGGCCAACCACTTGGGCTAAGTTAGTCCTGGGTGTGAGTTTTAATTTCTTGACTTTTAGTATTGGTTTTGAGTCTAGGTCACAGGAGTTTAGGATCTCGGCAGTCTTGGTAGTTGAGATTTGTTGGTTTGTTGGTAGTTTTTTTGTAATTGATGGTTTGTTTCTGTTTGAGTGCTTAGATGTTGCTTGGTTTATTTGTTGCGTTTAACTTTCTCGTTTCGGAAGAAGTTTTTAGGATATTCTTCAAGATGATGTTATGATTATATTGACAAATTCTTTCATTCATTATATATCCTTGTGTAGAGATATTGCTTTTGCTACAAAAGGGATTCAAGGAGAACTTCAAATAATTTAGGCATCTTACCATAGTAACTACCAAAAGCATTAAATAGCCTGAAAGGACCTTGATACAGGTTTAAAAAAGTCATGTCCAACAACAAGGAAATGTATATTCCCGAGTTAGTCACTTTACTGGTTTTAGTTGTACAAATAAAAAAAAAGTATTGAGTAAAAGTTTTTTTTTTGTTTTGTTTCACACATCATTTTTTTTAACCTGTAGTGATATCGTTTGCAAACCAATTTTGTTTATCCGGTGCATACTATGGTAACATGCCTAAAGTAGTTGAAGTAATTTGTATCCACTATTGTGTAGCGAGTAGTGTAAGAAGTAAGTTTTAACACTTAGCGAAAAATTAGAGTTTATATATGTGAAGGCGTTACTTAAGAAAGTTAAGGTTCAATATGGTATAGTTGTGGATTCTATAAAAGTGTTTAAATGAGAAGTTCAAAGATGTAATAGGTGCCCGCATTACTTGCTGGGTGAATGGTTTAATTTAATAAATGAGACTTGAATTAGAAAGTGTGCTTTAACACTATTATAAAGTTCTATTTTTTTGAATTCAATTCTTTTCCATGATCTAAAAACCATCCATCCACCAAGTAATGCGGCTATACACACCTTCATACATTGAGCTTCAACTCGAAAACCTCAATAATAAGGGCTCATCTATCTAACTATGTGGATGTGTTCCATTGCTTAATTTGAACGTCGTCACTAAATGGGTTCCATTGATTAATGGTACTAGGGACGGTGTTTAAATTAAGAAATGGAACCCATCTACATCGTTAGATTTATGGGCCCTGATAATTAAGGCGTGTTGATTGCGATAATGATATAGTGTGTATTGTTCATGACAGGCCACGCTCCTTCATTATCCCATTCAACATGAGTCCTAATACTCACTCTTTTCCAGAATCTACAATTGTATCATACTTTAGGTAATCTTAATTACCTTAATTGCTTGACTTGCTCCACATTTATTCCTTTGGCACATTTGGATACTTTGAGCTTCCCCTCGAAAACATATTCCTATGTCAACGTCATAGCTATGGGTTTGGTGCAAACCTTTTCACATATTACATCGTCATGGCAATGGGATTTCGAAGGGAGGCTCAAGGTACCTAAGTGTGACCACAGATAATCAATGGTGGACAGTACGATAGACTCGATGACTCGAGAAAAGGTGTGACTAGTATGAATTGTGTTGACTGCGATAAACCACACTCCTTCATTATCCCATTCTACACGTTTCATACTACTCGCACCTTTACTTTTTTAACTAACTCCGTCACATATATAAACTCTACTTAAGAAAGTTAAGGTTCAGCATGGTATAGTCGTGGATTCTATAAAAGTGTTTAAATGAGAAGCTCAAAGTATCAAGGTATGTAATAGGTGCCCGCATTACTTGCTGAGTGAATGGTTTAATTTCATAAATGAGACTGGAATTTAGAAAGTGTGCTTTAACACTATTATAAAGTTCTATTTTTTTGAATTCCATTCTTTTTCATGATCTAAAACCATCCATCCACCAAGTAATGCGGCCATACACAGCTTGCTACATTGAACTTCATCTCGAAAACCTCAATTATCAAGGCCCATCTGTCTAACGTTGTTGATGGTTTTTTGAACACCGTCCCTAGTAACATTTGTGTGCTTGCTCTTGATCAAAATGTTTGGCTTTTTTTTGTACCAAACCTTGTGATCAAGATCAAGCACACAAATGCTACTAGGGACGGTGTTCAAATTAAGCAACTGAAACCATCAACAACGCTATATACATGGGCCTTGATCATTGAGGTGTGTTGATTGCGATAATGATATAGTATGTATTGTTCATGACAGACCATACTCCTTCATTATCCCATTCAATATGAGTCCTAATACTCTCACTCTTTTCTAGAATAAACAATTGTATCATACTTTAGGTAATCTTAATTACCTTAATAGCGAAACAATGTTGTGTTATGTGTGTTACTTTATTAACTAAATTATTTCTACTTTCAAGTCCATCACGTACTTTATTTCTTAATATTGACAAACGATGTTCAACATAATTACCCATTCTGAGTTCCCACTACAGTTCCTTTTCTTATTTCAGCAATCTAGCAATTCGCTTGGTGCAAGCTTTTGCGCAAAGAATGTTGAAAAAGCAAAAGGAATTGTAGGGGGCCTCAGAAGGGTTAACTATGTTGATTTTAGCCTATTACAGTTGTAGGAACTAAGCTGTAATAGACATGTAACATTGTGTGTCAATTTTGAGAAATGACGAACGTGATGTACTTTCAAGCCCATCACATTCTTCATTTCTTAATATTAACAAACGATTTTCAACATAATTACCCATTCTGAGTTCCAACTAGAGTTCCTTTGTAATTTCAGCAATCTAGCAATTCGCTTGGTGCAAGCTTTTTCGCAAAGAGTGTTGAAAGAGCAAAAGGAATTGTAGGGGGGCTCAGAAGGGTTAACTATGTTGATTTTGGCCTATTACAGTTGTAGGAACTAAGATCTAATAGACATGCAACATCTTGTATCAATTTTGAGAAATGAAGAACGTGATGTACTTTCAAGTCCATCACGTTCTTCATTTCTTAATATTGACAAACGATGTTCAACATAATTACCCATTCTGAGTTCCCACTACAGTTCCTTTGTTATTTCAGCAATCTAGCAATTCGCTTGGTGCAAGCTTTTGCGCAAAAAGTTTTAAAAGCAAAAGGAATTGTATGGGGGCCTCAGAAGAGTTAACTATGTTGATTTTAGCCTATTACAGTTGTAGGAACTAAGTTGTAATAGACATGTAACATCGTGTGTCAATATTGAAAAATAAAGAATGTGATGTACTTTAAAGTCAATTAATATAGAAATCGGTTGGTACCTTATGAGTGCATCATGTTCAACTAGCATCGAAGCAATGAGAGTATCATTGATAAAGCATACTCAATTAATATAGAGTGATAAGAAAGAAAAAGAGGATGTCATAGAAGTGTATTTGGTGCAAATACAGTTTTTTGCAATATCCTCTTTTTCCTTCTTATCATTCTATAGATAAGTCTCTGTTACGAGTGATCCTTGCTTAATGTCGATCTAAGCTATTTATTGGGTACCCCCATTACTTAGTTGGTGATTGGTTTAAGCTTGTAAATGAGACTAGAATTTAGGATAACAGGCTTTATGATTAGTAAAAACTTCTTTTCTTGAATTCCAATCTTTTAGAGTTAATTTCAAAAAAAGTAAGTGTTAACTTGATTTTGTTAAAAACCCCTAATTTTGTTTTTTACCTAAGTTTTTTAATTTTTTATAATAGCCAATAAATTGACGGATAATTGATTGGTATGATCCACCTATGTGTCGACGGACTGAACAAATAATTCCAGAGGGGTTGCACAAGAAAAGACTCTCGAAGCTAAGAAGATGTTGCTTATCAGTTGGTTGTTTTCCTTTTTTTTGTTTGCTTTCAAGTGGTGAATGGTTGAAACTTGATGTATGAAGTAAGTTTTTAGATGGTTAGGTTATGGTTAGATTGTCCTAAGCAAATGTATCAAGTTGTATTTTGGCTTCACAATGAATGAAAAAAGCAATTTCAACTTGAGGTATATGACAGTGTGTTACCAAATTGTTCAAGCATTATAAACTACTTGCATACATAGATGCATATTTCATTACCAGGATTATAAACTAGTAGATCAAGTACCATCAAAAGATAAAGACATAGATATTAAAATAAAAACATTAGAAATAGTTTAAGCAACATCAAAAGCTATCCCATTGATGCAGGATTTCTTACCAGGATTTAAATGTATAGAGTCTCATCTACCTAAGGTCTACCTATTGCACTAACGAGCAGTGAACCCGGTCGTGCGTAGTATAGAGTGTGGTAAAGGCGAGGTCGTTCCTAAGAGTTATGTAGTTTTGGATCCTATTTAATTCTAGTGTCACGGTTTTTAAAAGATTAATGTTGAAAGATTAATTATACTAAAAAGCAAGAAATAAAATGCGGAAATTAAATGAGGTTGTGAACAATAGAGAGAAAGTGTGCTAACTTAATTATTCATCCTATCATGTTATGTCTATGTTTTCTAATTATTACTTCCTATTGCTTCAAGTGGGGGTTCAATTCGCTAGACTCCTTTGGTCAATTCGTCATAGCCTATTAGACATAGATTCCTACCCGAAATCAAAGGCACTACCATTTGGGGTGACGGAGATCTATTAGACATAATTCCGTAAGCTCCGTCGTAAATTTAATAAGTGGCTACACTGTAATCTTCAAAGATCTCATCAGAACTCTCGTAGTGCTGGTTACGTCGTAACTCATGCTGGAGGTTACGGCATAACTGATGGAGGAGTGAAATTCCTCAAGACCTAGATGGTTACGGCGTAACTTGAGTTGATAGCTACTCCGTAACTGCTGTTAACTTGGTCTTTATATACGTAATCCTAGCTACGGCGTAAATGAGAGTGAGAGTTACGCCGTAGCTTCTTCCATGAAAGCATACTAAGGTATAAATCATTTAGTATATCTCCAAAACCGCGTCTCTTAGCTCCTATGCTCATATATTACCTGAAAACGAAATATAAAGGAATAAGAGTATAAATCCATATAAACAACATAAAATATGAGCATAATCGGGGGAAATTGACACTTAAAAATCAGAATTATTTGATGTTATCACCCATGATCCTTTTCTCTTTCCCTTTAGTGTCTGCATTTTGTTCCAAGTCCAGTTGGTGTTTTTTTTACCCCAAACTTCTTCTCTTTTATTGCTACCCAAGTCTCCTTATTTGCAAGCCCTATGACTTGAATCCTTTTACCAGGGATTGAAAGAGTTTGAGTTTCAACCTGCTTAGCTTGTACAGGAGCAGTGATAGAGCTTTTACCCTTGTTTGACCTAGCTTGATCATCTTGAGAGCTTGAATGATAGCTAGACACATAGTTTGAAATGGAACTGGAATCTGAGCTTGAATCAACAAATTATGGTAAATGCCAAGGTGGACCTGGACCCATGAGCTCATCAGATGAGTCTTTTATCTGGATTTCTGATGACTTGGATCAGAGGAAATGTAAATTATTTCTGTCCAGTTACCTGGATTGTTGTTGGAACTCTTGGTTGTGATCTTTGGAGAAATTGGTTATTGTTTGACATGTTATTTGTGTATTGGTGTGTATTGGTGTTAATTTATAAGTGAAGTTGAAGGTAAATGCAAGTAAATGCATAGTTGGTAAAGTGAACAATGTTAATGTCAGTTGTTAGTCAAGTTAAAGGTGAAGTGTAAAAGCTAAATGCAATTAAATGCAATCTATCCCAATGTGCCTTACTGCAAATATGATTTTGTGTGTATTTGTGCAAATATGTTTCAATAAATAAGACTTTGACTTTTACAAATTGACCAAATAAGATGCACATGTACCAAAAGAGAGTTGTACTGAGTACCAAAACACACCCATAACTACATTCACTTTTACCAATTGACTTTTAAAAGTCTATATACAATGTACCAAAACAAGCATAACTGGATTTGACTTTTACCATGTCTAATAACATAAGTCAGTACAAAATTACCATAAGCATATATGACTTTGTCTTAGATACAAAAGGTATGCAGTTATACTGCATATTAGATAAGTAGTATCAATCGTACATAGGGTTACCAAGTGTTTACATATGGCAGATGTACAAAATAGCCTCACAAGTGGCTAGACATATTTAGTCAAACTGTCAAGTCTTCCATTATTGGGTGTTGCTGCAATGCTTGTTCCTGAACTGCTTCTATTACTGCTTGATCCTTAAACTTTTGTTGCATTTCTCCTTTCCTGAAACAGGATGAACTCCTGAAAAATCTTTCGATATTTCTGATTTTGATTAGAGTTAGAAGTATAATGTAGGTTAAGAATGTTTTAAGTCTTTCTAGGTGGATGCTTAGGAACTTAAACTGCATTTCATGGCTTTTCTTTTGGATAGTGTAGCTGGACAAAGGCATGTGGAAATAGTTTTTGTTGCATCTTTTGTAAACTATTGCTTTTGAACACCTTGAATTATGGAAATGCAGTATTTAATGTATCTTATATTCCAGTTTTTAAGTCATTTGTGTGTTGTGTCTTGTTACACATTGGCCACCAACCTTGCTTTCTTACTTTCCACATAGCCATCAGCTTTCAACTTGGTCTTAAAGATCCAATGACACCCAATTTGCTTTCCTTCCTGAAGGTAAACTTGTTACACCCAAAACCGGTTTTAAATATTAGATAAAGAGAATGTCATTGTGTTAAGTTGACTATGACTTTTAAGAGTCGGGAGACTCGATATGATTGGTTAGTTAAACACGGGAAGGTTTAACAATGCCTGACTTGACTTGATCCCTTACATAATGGCAATCCATTTCAATATGTTTAGTTCTTGCATGAAACACACGATTGGCAGCTATATAAATTGCAGCTTGATTGTCACACTTTATATCAACAGCCCAAATCTTTGATCCCCAAATCTTTCAGATGGGTAACTAGCCAAGTGACCTCACAACAAGTTAGAGTCATTGCTCAGTACTCAGCCTCTGCAGATGATCTAGACATGAAGAGTGATATATGGGAACGAAATATTGGGGCTATCTAACTTTCGTTTTCTTAAGGTTAGTGTTTGAGGTTTATAAAATAAAGCATATACCGTTGAACTATGTGTTGCTAATGGATTCATTGTCCACATGACGGACATATCCTATTAGATGGAGTTTCCTTTTAATCGGTTACAATGATTAACTTGAGTATTTTTGAGACCCAACATGAGGCCCATATACACTCAAAACGTAAATATCGTCACTAGTCCCTTTCCATTTCCCTTTTATCCCAACAAATCTGTCATCCCCAATAGCTTGACAACACGACAAGACATTCGTGTCCCAAACCAGTAAGAAACCAGAAGAGTGGCCATCTGATTCCCTTTGAACATACCCAAAAATTTTATTACCCCGCAACTCCTCCACCCAGTTATCATCGATTATACGAATTTTTGTTTCTTGTAATGCCAAAACACACGTGTTCTCCTTCCTGCATATGCCCTCAACCCACCCTTTTTTACCTTCTGCGCCTATGCCTCTCATATTCAAAGATATAATTTTCATAACAAACCAATAACTAACGAACAAAACACAAACCTAAAATCAATTACAAGTCGCCCCTACATCCTTCTTCGTTACGGTATCGTTTCCCTCATTTTCCCAGACCACACCAATCTGTTCACCAATCTCTTTTACCCTCTTGTCACTTGTAAAGCATACTTTAAACGGATCAGAAACTCCACGTCCTTGACTACCACTCTTATTATCCCCACTTGCTAACCTGTTACCGCCAACCTTGTATGCATCTAATGACTATTGACGACCTGACCATTTCTCATCTTCCTTAACCATTGAGAATCTACGTTTATTTCGGGTCACCTCCTTAGTTAAACATTGGCTTCTGCTACTCGTGGATGGCTTTCTTTCTTCCTTTATATCTCCAACTAATTGAGATGTTTTTTCGCCATCTACATATGACCATCCCACTGAAATTTTATCTTTTTAACACACTTTACTGCCACTACTTAGTCTTTGTGATTCTCTAATTTCATCCTCCGTCTGCATCTTTATTTGTCAATCATTATTGATAACAGTGTTTTTGAGATTTCTATAGTAATCGTTTACCTGATTCTTATTTGTATCAACATCCCTTATTTGGTCTCTTATAACAAACCAAATAATCTCTAACACCCTTATATATGTAGGGCCGACCTATCTGTTGTGTTAACATAGTAGGCTTCAAGAGATACATGCTCGTCATTATTTAAGACTTATTTTTGGGCCAACCATTCATATATCAATAGCTTTGTGATTAGAAATGTTTATAACAAAGATTGAATAGGCTAGCAATTTTATCATTTCAGGAATAATAAGCTGAATTAACTGAGTGTGAAGCTTTCTTAAGAGGTTCTTATAAAGATAAACTTTATATACCAAAAACTAATCTAAACTTCTGTTTAATTAGTGTCATGATAAATTATGCCACACTTGACTTACTCGCTTCAAGCATTTCACGACCTCTAGATGTATAGCCTGACATCAAAGTGATCAGACCCAAAAAATTATCTCTGGTATTACAGCCTTTAAATTTTATTCAAACATTAATGCAAACCAAATTGACAAAGAACCATACGTTATGCGTACATATATGTACACAAGATCTAAATAAGTCCAAACAGCAATACATATTCACGAAAGTGAACAAATTATTGAAACACACCATAACTTGAAATCCAAATCTGCAAATCAAAATCACATCAACGAGAGGTCCAAAAGCTTACAATCAACTAGGGACACAACCATATATGCATTTCACTTGGCGGGAGGCTGATTTTCCACGGGTTTTTCTTCATGAGTCGTTTCTTGTTGTTGTATCGTGAGTTTAGCCGGTTGTTGATTCGTTGTCAGCACCTCTCCAGAGGCATCAGTCACATACTATATATAACACATAGAATAATAAGTTTTGCAGGAATAAAAAAAAAACAAAAACCCACTTTATAAGTAATATATATCTCACCCGTTCTAAAAAAGTGTACAAAACATAATGTTACATAAGAAAATGGAGTAACAATTCATGAAGAAAGGGAAAAAGTTACGCATAAGCATGAAGATTAGAGAGTAACTGTTACATATGATCAACTTTATATCAATATTTCAAAGTGAATTAAATTAATCGCATGTGTTCAAATATTTGTCCACATACTGTTTCTATTCCAAATAATAATAATTATTATAATTATTATTTATTTTATTTTTTTTAATTAAACATCACTTTTATTATAATAAAGAGCTTAATGCCACTAAAATTGCTCGATAGCTTAACAAAAAGGGTATAGTGCTTGATAATGAATTAAAATATACGGTACCTTTATGCAATTTCTAGCTTTAACGTTGCAAGTGTAACTACTTGGGCAACAATATACATTGGTTCCCTTGCCGCAGCATTTGATCTCCTAAAAAAAACCAAGACATCCTGAACTTAGATATTTAGTAAAAGTATATAGGTACCTGAAACAAATAGGCGTGAACTTTATTAAAATGATAAGTGAAGGCCACCTAGTAAGAAAGTTAATAGAGTACTAAACTCGGTATAAAAAGGGTAAATAGTTGTCAACACTATGCCCTAAAGTAATGTTAGACATGTTGCAAGAATAGAAGCATTAAATGTAGTAAGTTAAAAATGTACATTCCTAGTTAGATGTTTGACACGTCGTTATTAAGTCATGGGAATCCACCTTGAGTTGCCTATATAAAGGAATGTTGAAACGGAGTAAATACTTACCTAGTACATTTAAAATGTTAATATTTACGTGACTATTTACTCCTTCTAGAACTAAGTACTTGAACTTCCTTAGTGGTTAGCATAGTTCTTACTTAAACATATAACTTTGCTTTATGTTTATGAAAGTTAGTAAATCACCTTACACTTTGTCATTCAACTTTTATTGTTATTCTAAAAATAATCATAGTAAATTCCTTGATTCATTCAAATATGAATTTAAACGTCCATAAACTTTGTTAAGTTATTTTGTTTATACTGTTTTAGTATAGTAGTTATTAACTTGTTTAAACATACATCAATTTGACATGAATGGTGATTTAACTTAATTCTTAAGTTATAATTACATTACACTCGTGTTTCATCGCGAGAACTTTGAAAATGTTGTTCTAACGTATAACCTACATTAAGTGAAAGTATGTTGAGTTATTGATTATTTCATAATTTGATTAATTCTTATACATTTGCATATAGAATAATATTATATATTTCCAAAAAGTGTGTTATGTTGTTGATTATTTCCTGTACATTTGCATATAGAATATGATTAAACATTTTGAGAATGTATGTTTTATTATTGTTTATTTCATAAATTGATTAATTCTTATATACTTACATATATAATATTATTATACATTTTCGAAAAGCATGTTATGTTATTGATTGTTTCATTAGTTGATTACTTCTTATACACTTGCATATAGAATATTATCATACATTTCGTAAATGTATGTTTTGTTATTGATTATTTTATAAATTGATTAATTCCTTTGCATATAAAATATTAATATACAATTCATGAATGTACGTTATGTTATTGATTATTTCATAAAATGATTATTTCTTATACATTTGCATATAAAATATTATTAAGGGATATAATCAATGATTATGACATGTAATTAGATTAAAGTTTACACAAAGATACATATTAAATAAAAAAGGATAACATCCATTTGTTTAACTTTTGAATGATTATGACATATAATTTTCAATAGGTAACTTTCGTATAATAAACAAAAGAAATGGAGGTGATAAATTCACGAATGAAATTACTATGTCTTGGGGGTAGCAGTAGTACCCATTTTATTCTCTATAGCAACCTCCTCCACGGGTGAAACAACGTCATTATGGACACTATTCTGATCAGCACCAACGAGAGTTGTTCCTAAACTAATGACCACATTATCACTAGCACAATTTATACAAGGTTCACCCAAAACTATCATAGCCACAGGTGAGTCCACATTAGTCATCGAGTCAGCACCACCATTACTACCATTCTTTTCTTATGATTTGCTCCTTCTCCACCAAAATCCAAAAACCTTTTTGCATGCTTACATTCAACAAGTCTCAATAACAGCCACAAAGATGATATAGCAGTACGAATCGTGACGATCAACATTTAATGATAAAACAATTTTCAACAAACCCTAAGATCTAATTAAACCACAATCGCACAAAACTTGATACGAATAGGAAAACCACGATCAAGGGTAGTTTAAGTTGTTTTAATAGATGAATAATCTTAATGAAACAAACCCACGAAAAACTAAAAATGATTATATAAACAATAATCACAAACCCTAAAAACCGAAAACCCTAACACGATCCAAAAACGAATCGAGTAGGAAAATTCGTTATAAGCCTATAATAATCGATTATATAAGTGTGTATTAGCACAAAGATTTGATGATTAATGGAGGTTGTATGGAAGAAACGATGAGTTTGGTCTTGTCTCCAAAATCGCCAAAAGAGATGGTCGATTGGGGTTCTATTTGATAATTTTAATTTGATCATTTTATAAAAGTATGAATCTCCATATATTAGACTTATTCTATAAAAAAAAATTGAGTTGGTCAGAGGGCTTTCAGTTGTGTTTTATAAAAAGGGCTTTGAGTTGCCGTTTTATAAAATGGTACATGCCATTTTGGCAATCTCTATAAGTCCGAATCTTGTTGCGATATTATAAAACATTTTAAATACCTTGTACGAACCTGTCATGAAAGAAAAAACTCATACGGGTAAGAGAAAAGCCGAGTTTGGAAAATCAAGCGTACGAGGAGAGGACATGGCGCTTTGGTCTTCGTGCGTCAATGAGTGAGACCCAACATGACGGTTTTGTTTTTATGCGCTTTTAGTTTCGAGTCATCACTAACGATTTTGAACATTTTCTAATATACATTTATAATCAATAAAACATAAAAAAGATGCGTGTCATCCTTTGGGCCAACATCATCTAATACAATTTATCTTCACTATTCACGTGAAATTTTTAATAACTTATTACCTCGGGTGTTCTAAAGTTAATTGTAATACGGATAATTTTTGCTTTGTATAAACTAAGATAGTAAGGTTGTTTCGTCAAGTTTGAAACTTTTAAGATGAGGTAAGTACCTTGGATAAAAATAAATATATATAAAATAATAATAGTAGTAGTAGTGGTAGTAGTGGTAGTAATAATAATAAAGTGATTTTCTAATGAAGTGATGTTTTTATAATAATAATAATAATAATAATAATAATAATAATAATAATAATAGTAATAATAATAATAGTAATAATAGTAATAGTAATAGTAATAGTAGTAATAGTAATAGTAATAGTAATAATAGTAATAGTAATAGTAATAGTAATAGTAATAATAGTAATAGTAATAGTAATAGTAATAGTAATAATAGTAATAGTAATAATAATAATAATAATAATAATAATAGTAATAATAATAATAGTAATAATAATAATAATAATTGTAATAATAGTAATAGTAATAGTAATAATAATAATAGTAATAGTAATAGTAATAGTAATAATAGTAATAATAGTAATAATAATAATAATAATAGTAATAATAATAATAATAATAATAATAATAATAATAAGAATAATAATAATAATAATAATAATAATAATAATAAAGTGATTTTCTAATGAAGTGATGTTTTTATAATAATAATAATAATAATAATAATAATAATAAAAAAGATAGATATTTGTAAGGAAAAAACAATTAGGCGAGTGCCTTGAATATTTCCACTATTTATTCAAGGTCTATTTTAGTACTCTTACCTTTTCTTAGATTCTGCTTTTCAATTTGATTTTTCGTGTTACGAAGGGGTTAGATAGACAAATAGTTTTGTTCTTTAAATCATAAAGATGGACTTGGTTGAAGTCAATTCAAGAGGTATGTTGCTCTGTTTTTAAAATAAATATTATTTACTCTATACCTCGTTTATTATGTTTATGCACAAGTATATCATCTTGGATTATATGATTTTCATATTCATATTCTATATATCTTATTACATGTAATATGTTGGTCAAATTGTGTTCCTTAGATGTTGCATCAAGTTGGTTTGATCCGTTCTCCTTAAATATATTGAAATCTTTAGCATGTCAGCATCTTTTCGGTCATGTGGAGAGACATTTTACCCAGTTAGTTACATTACACGACTATTTTTTCAGGCTCGTTATATTGCTTAAGATTTCTCAAATACTATACCATTGAAGGTGCTTGAGACTAATATTTTGTGAGGGTTTTAGTAATACACTCAAATACAAGTGACCTTGGTGGATACATTTATAGTTTAATTTCACATGCTGCCTTTCATTTTTAATCCGTATCCTTTATGTAGAAATTTTAGTATATTGTATTAAAAATGATTTGCGTTTTTTCCATTCATTTTGCTTAAATTAATCGGCCAAAAGGTGAGAAACCATGGTTACCCAAAAAAAATTAGAGTAGAGTGAACCTTCTTGGCAGTGACTATTGTAGTGAATTCAAACCTTCTTTTCAGTGTAGTGTAGTGATAGTTTCATCATTCCAACAAGTTTTACTATAGTAACTCATAAATATCAATGTCTTAATTCTCTGGAATGTAAATTCATTCCTAGATGAAATCTCTTAAAATAATTTCCTTCTATCATTGTTTGTTGCATTTGTTTTATCCATTTCGATTTTTTTTCTTACATCTATCTGTATTATTACAGTAGCTTATTGCATTAGCAATCGTCAACATAATGGTTGTTTTGTATCAGTGATTCCCCTACACGATTATGTATTAGTTTACGCAGAACACCAAGGATCTATCGCATCCCCCAAATACTATAAGTTGGTGAGCTGATGAACAAATTAATGAGAAAATTGGTAGGAATTTCTGACATGGATATAACTATATATCATTCAAACAATAGAGTTTTTTTCTTTTTCTTTTTTTTTTTTTTAATTTTTTTTACTTAAAATAGTAAGTATCACCAACAAAATATGAAGACTAGCTTACTTCAAATTTGTTATTTCGTCAAAAGACTAGAATGAAAATGTCTTTTCAAAAGACTTGTCGAATATATATCCGAATATGCACTCATAGATGCCCTCTTGCTCAAATTTATGCACAACAAAGCAACATTAAAACATGTATTCCTTTAATCCTATGTAAGATACAAACATGTTTATCGTTTATCTGAAACAATCTGATGTTTTTCCATCTGCATGTTTAAATTATATCTAATATTCCAAAATCAGATTAATAATAAAACTTTGGCTACAAGAAGTTGTACTCAAAGATCATTTTTAATTTGTTGACCCAAGCATAACTAGCAGCTATCTAAATTTGTAATTAATGTTTCGATTATTGTTCCATTGCTTCGTTTTATGTTAAGTTTTTAACCTACGACCAATAACTAGGCATAGCAAAAACACCCGTTTAGGGATACATTCCAGAAACCCAACAACCATTGTGTACCATTCCACTTCGTTACCTACTTGACGAATAGAAGACCAAAAATTCCTAACTGTGACGTACGTTATGTTATTTCTATCTATCCATAGAACTTACATCTTTTTAGATCTTCAATAAATACGGGAACCTGTGGCCATTGCCACCCATTCGAACCAGCAACATCAGCAACCATAGAAGACTGATCAAAACCTGCCCGAAAAATGTCTCGGTTTCGATGTACAAAGTTTGGGTCTTAATAAAGGACAGGTTTATATAAACTTTTTACAGTAGTTTTTAAGGTTGCCGCTGGACTGTACGTTAGATGGACTTATTTTATTTGATGGGCTAATGCTTATGGGCCATTATTAGCTGAAGTACTACTTTGCATTATAAATCAGTCATCACAAGAATCCGGATCGATTGAGAAGGTTTTTAGATTGAGAAAAGTGAGAAGCAATCTTGGCCATTAATCTCATTAGACCAATTTAAGGGTATGATGGGTATTTACAAGTTTATATTATCTTTCATATTAAAATACATTAATCATGTGCGTAGTTTATGTTCCTTCAAATTTGAATGTCAAAATATTTCGTATTCAGATAGTAAAATGACGAATCACTTTTATTTTTTATACCTTTTTTATTCTTGGACTTGTAGCACTAGCAATTCAACTTATATTAGAAAACTATAAATTTTTAATCCTATCATTAGTTGTTACGTAACATGTTTATCCAATGATTCATATAAGTGCATATTATTTAATTGTTTAGTATATGACTCTTAAAATTGTGTGTGATTTCTTATGTATGGTTGGAACGATACTCACAACGTTGAATTGTACATTCGTATGTGCATGATTCATTTGTAAATCACTAACATACTAATATCCAATGATTCATAAAATGATATTTCGAAATATTGAATCATTAGTATATTAATATTCAATTATTATGTTAAAATAACACTAGTTTAATGTTGATTTATTAATCCATATGTGATTCAAAATTTAATGTTAATGATCCTTTTAATGATTCATTAATATGATTATGATTCACAAATCGAGACCATGATGTTGACTAATCTTATTTCGATTCATTTACTTGGATATGATTAAAAAGAAAAAAGAAAAAAAACACCCCACTTTATTGTATGATTCACTTTCTTGAAATTGATTTACGAAAATGATGTTGACTAATCTCATTTCGATTCATTTACTTGGATATGATTATTAAAAAAAACACTTTATTGAATAATTCACTTTTTTGAATTTGATTTACGAAGAAAGACACATGTTACTTTAAATGTTTCACTATGTATAGCTATCATCTGATGATTCAAAACTGAATTGACAAAGGATTGGTGAAAAAAAGAAGCATTCGAAAACATCAAATAAAAAAAATAATATGAATCATATGTTAAATATGACTCTTTCTTGTTGTTTGTATTTTCTTTAATCCATATATATATATAATCATAATTTAAGTTAGCAAATCGAATAATGTTTGATTCATAAATGTAGAAGCATGGAACTGAAAGAAATGAAAAAGAAAGAAAGAAAGTCGACCATGAAGAAGGTAGTCAAATTGGTAATTAAAAGTCATTAAATGCTTTTAAATGATTCAATTATCATCTTACCCTTTTCATTCAAATAAATAATTTATTTAATCCATTAAGATTAAAATGATCAAATGGTCACTCTTTCTTCTCAATCTAAAAGTCTTCTCAATGGAACCAAAGCCCACAATATCACATTGACTCATTTATTTGACATGTCGGTTTTTATTTTGTCATAATTTATGATGTTTTGGTTGAGTGATTTAGGAGGTTTGAACACATCGCTATATATCTTTTCTTCGAATTCAAATTGTCTATCATGGATTTTAGTTACTGAAAATGTCGGTATCAAAATGGCCAAAAGCAACGAAAGTATGTAGTTATTGGAACCATCTTTTCACATTTATATAATCTCTTTTCTCAGATACATCTTTTCTTTTCTTTTCCCGTTTTCATAAGTGCAAATGTTGACAATAGTGAACACACACATTTCACATAGTGGAAACACACACAAGAACAGAGAATAACAAATTCTGTTATTATTCTTGATGAAATGAAATGAGGAATACAATTGTGGTTTTATACAAGAGAAATTGACTTCTAACAGAAAAGAAACAAACTAGCTACTTAGACTTTACAAAGTTACAATTCTAGGCCTTCTACTTCTGAACATGTACCACTGTCACCCTTCACCTTTCTTACTTTTAGACTCCCCTCAAGTTGTGAGTGGGTAGCAGTTGACACTCCCAACTTGGACAAGAGCTTATGATGTTGGTATGTTGGAAGAACTTTGGTGAAACATCTGCCACTTGTGCTTTTGTGGAAACATGGGAAGGTTTAACAATGCGTGACTTGACTTGATCCCTTACATAATGGCAATCCATTTCAATATGTTTAGTTTTTGCATGAAACACAGGATTGGCAGCTATATAAATTGCAGCTTGATTGTCACACTTTAAATCAACCGCCCAAATCTTTGATCCCCAAATCTTTCAGATGGGTAACTACTAGCCAAGTGACCTCACAACAAGTTAGAGCCATTGCTCTATACTCAGCCTATGCAGATGATCTAGATACCACATGTTGTTTCTTTAACTTCCAAGATAAAAAAATAGGTGACTGACCAAGTAGAATACAATAGCCGGTAGTGGATCTTCTAGTCATTGGGCAACTTGCCAAATCTGAATCGCAGTAGGCAGTTAAATGAACAACTAAACTTTTGGCTAGAAGGATTCCTTGACCTAGTGAGGACAGTAAGTATCTTAACAAGCGTTTGAAAACTTGCATATGCATAGAAGTCGGATTTTGCATGAATGGACTTAAAAGTGGGACAGTGTAGCATATATCAGGTCTTGTAATTGTGAGATAGATGAGTTTGCCAATTAATCTTCTGTAAACTTCTGGATTAGGGAGAGGAGTTCCCATATCAGCTAGTAATTTTACATGTTGGTCCATTGGAAGTTTGTATGGTCTTGAATTAATGACACCATCCTCCTTCACAAATCACACGAAATTTTTTTTGAGAGATGAAAATACCTTGATCATTTCTACAAACTTCCAAACCCAAAAAATAGCTCAATTCACCAAAATCTTTCATATGAAATGTAACACTTAGTTGTGTTTTGAGTTCTTGTATAAGAGATGAACTTGTGCCTGAAATTAGGATGTCTTCTACATAAACAAGAATTGTTTTGAATGAAGAAGAATCTACTTTGACAATGAGTGAGTAGTATGCTTTTGATTGCTTGTATCCAAATGACATTACAACAGATGAAAGCTTGGCAAACCATTGTCTAGGGGCTTGTTTAAGGCCATAAAGAGATTTCTTTAATTTGTAGACAAATAAAGAGCTTTCAACATCTTTTACACTCTCCCTCTGTCCTACATAGCCTAGAGGACATTTCATATACACCTCTTCAACTAAATCCCAAACAGAAATGCATTGGATACATCCATTTGACTTACTTCCCATCCTTTCATGGTTGCAACTGCTAATAAAGCTCTCTTAGTGACTATTTTGGCCACCGGAGCAAAAGTTTCTTCATAGTCTATCCCCTTTATCTATCTATTCCCATTGGCCACCAACCTTGCTTTCTTCCTTTCCACATAGCCATCAGCTTTCAACTTGGTCTTAAAGATCCAATGACACCCAATTTGCTTTCCTTCCTGAAGGTAAACTTGTTACACCCAAAACCGGTTTTAAATATTAGATAAAGAGAATGTCATTGTATTAAGTTGACTATGACTTTTAAGAGTCGGGAGACTCGATATGATTGGTTAGTTAAACACGGGAAGGTTTAACAATGCCTGACTTGACTTGATCCCTTACATAATGGCAATCCATTTCAATATGTTTAGTTCTTGCATGAAACACACGATTGGCAGCTATATAAATTGCAGCTTGATTGTCACACTTTATATCAACAGCCCAAATCTTTGATCCCCAAATCTTTCAGATGGGTAACTAGCCAAGTGACCTCACAACAAGTTAGAGTCATTGCTCAGTACTCAGCCTCTGCAGATGATCTAGACATGAAGAGTGATATATGGGAACGAAATATTGGGGCTATCTAACTTTCGTTTTCTTAAGGTTAGTGTTTGAGGTTTATAAAATAATGCATATACCGTTGAACTATGTGTTGCTAATGGATTCATTGTCCACATGACGGACATATCCTATTAGATGGAGTTTCCTTTTAATCGGTTACAATGATTAACTTGAGTATTTTTGAGACCCAACATGAGGCCCATATACACTCAAAACGTAAATATCGTCACTAGTCCCTTTCCATTTCCCTTTTATCCCAACAAATCTGTCATCCCCAATAGCTTGACAACACGACAAGACATTCGTGTCCCAAACCAGTAAGAAACCAGAAGAGTGGCCATCTGATTCCCTTTGAACATACCCAAAAATTTTATTACCCCGCAACTCCTCCACCCAGTTATCATCGATTATACGAATTTTTGTTTCTTGTAATGCCAAAACACACGTGTTCTCCTTCCTGCATATACCCTCAACCCACCCTTTTTTACCTTCTGCGCCTATGCCTCTCATATTCAAAGATATAATTTTCATAACAAACCAATAACTAACGAACAAAACACAAACTTAAAATCAATTACAAGTCGCCCCTACATCCTTCTTCGTTACGGTATCGTTTCCCTCATTTTCCCAGACCACACCAATCTGTTCACCAATCTCTTTTACCCTCTTGTCACTTGTAAAGCATACTTTAAACGGATCAGAAACTCCACGTCCTTGACTACCACTAATATTATCCCCACTTGCTGACCTGTTACCGCCAACCTTGTATGCATCTAATGACTATTGACGACCTGACCATTTCTCATCTTCCTTAACCATTGAGAATCTACGTTTATTTCGGGTCACCTCCTTAGTTAAACATTGGCTTCTGCTACTCGTGGATGGCTTTCTTTCTTCTTTTATATCGCCAACTAATTGAGATGTTTTTTCGCCATCTACATATGACCATCCTACTGAAATTTATCTTTTTAACACACTTGACTGCCACTACTTAGTCTTTGTGATTCTCTAATTCCATCCTCCGTCTGCTTCTTTGTTTGTCAATCATTGTTGATAACAGTGTTTTTGAGATTTCTGTTGTAATCGTTTACCTGATTCTTATTTGTATCAACATCCCTTATTTGGTCTCTTATAACAAACCAAATAATCTCTAACACCCTTATATATGTAGGGCCGACCTATCTGTTGTGTTAACATAGTAGGCTTCAAGAGATACATGCTCGTCATTATTTAAGACTTATTTTTGGGCCAACCATTCAGATATCAATAGCTTTGTGATTAGAAATCTTTTTAACAAAGATTGAATAGGCTAGCAATTTTATCATTTCAGGAATAATAAGCTGAATTAACTGAGTGTGAAGCTTTCTTAAGAGGTTCTTATAAAGATAAACTTTATATACCAAAAACTAATCTAAACTTATGTTTAATTACAGTGTCATGATAAATTATGCCACACTTGACTTACTCGCTTCAAGCATTTCATGACCTCTAGATGTATAGCCTGACATCAAAGTGATCAGACCCAAAAAATCATCTCTGGTATTACAGCCTTTAAATTTTATTCAAACATTAATGCAAACCAAATTGACAAAGAACCATACGTTATGCGTACATATATGTACACAAGATCTAAATAAGTCCAAACAGCAATACATATTCACGAAAGTGAACAAATTATTGAAACACATCATAACTTGAAATCCAAATCTGCAAATCAAAATCACATCAACGAGAGGTCCAAAAGCTTACAATCAACTAGGGACACAGCCATATATGCATTTCACTTGGCGGGAGGCTGATTTTCCACGGTTTTTTCTTCATGAGTCGTTTCTTGTTGTTGTATCGTGAGTTTAGCCGGTTGTTGATTCGTTGTCAGCACCTCTCCAGAGGCATCAGTCACATACTATATATAACACATAGAAATATAGAATAATAAGTTTTGCAGGAATAAAAAAAAACAAAAAAAACCCCACTTTATAAGTGATATATATCTCACCCGTTCAACAAAAAGTGTACAAAACATAATGTTATATAAGAAAATGGAGTAACAATTCATGAAGAAAGGGAAAAAGTTACGGTAAGCATGAAGATTAGAGAGTAACTGTTACATATGATCAACTTTATATCAATATTTCAAAGTGAATTAAATTAATCGCATTTGTTCAAATATTTGTCCACATACTGTTTCTATTCCAAATAATAATTATTATTATAATTATTATTTTTTTTATTTTTTTTAATTAAACATCACTTTTTTTATAATAAAGAGCTTAATGCAACTAAAATTGCTCGATAGCTTAAAAAAAATGGTATAGTGCTTGATAATGAATTAAAATATACGGTACCTTTATGCAATTTCTAGCTTTAACGTTGCAAGTGTAACTACTTGGGCAACAATATACATTGGTTCCCTTGCCGCAGCATTTGTAACCATGTGGGCAACAATATTTGGTTCCCGTGCAGCACACTGCATTTGAATAAGGGCAACACCCTTTATATGGACCTTTGTTACAACATGTCTGCTTCTTGCGACATGACGGACCGCCAGCACAATGAGAGTTGGTAACTGCCAATGATGAAACATAGATGAACAAAATAACAAGAGTGAGCATGGAATTTGAGGTATTCATTTTTTTGAGCTAATGAACGAATCTTGAAATTAGTTTCCTTATTTATAGAGGCATTAATTACATGTTTTGTCCTTGTGGTTTATATATATAGGCGCCTTTAGTCCTTTTTCATGATAGCTTGAGTAATTACAAAATTCATTTATTTGTGGAGTTAATTCAGTGCCTAATGATCTTCAACTACGATTTGAATAGAAAATACCTTAAATATAAATCAAGTCCCTAAATGTCAGAATTATTCAGGGAGTCAGAGTTCTTCAGAGTCTAAAGAAAGACTCACCACTCTCTAAGGTGGAACTCGGCTTATTTAGTCCTTGAACCAAGAAGAATATGATGGAGTCAGCGAGTTATGATAATAGCTCACTGAGTCTCCTTTGCTCTCCTTAGAAAAAACCAAGACATCCTGAACTTTGATATTTAGGAAAAGTATATAGGTACCTGAAACAAATAGGCGTGAACTTTATTAAAATGATAAGTGAAGGCCACCTATCAAGAAAGTTAATAGAGTACAAAACTCGGTATAAAAAGGGTAAATTGTTGTCAACACTATGCCCTAAAGTAATGTTAGACGTGTTGCAACAATAGAAGCATTAAATGTAGTAAGTTACCAGTGTACCTTCCTAGTTAGATGTTTGACACGTCGTTATTAACTCATGGGAATCCACCTTGAGTTACCTATATAAAGGAATGTTGTAACAGAGTAAATACTGACCTAGTACATTTAAAATGTTAATACTTACGTGACTATTTACTCCTTCTAGAACTAAGTACTAGAACTTCCTTAGTGGTTAGCATAGTTCTGACTTAAACATATAACTTTGCTCTATGTTTAAGAAAGTTAGTAAATCACCTTACACTTTGTCATTCAACTTTTATTGTTATTCTAAAAATAATCATAGTAAATTCTTTGATTCATTCAAATAAGAATTTAAACATCCATAAACTTTGTTAAGTTATTTTGTTTATACTGTTTTAGTATAGTAGTTATTAACTTGTTTAAACATACATCAATTTGACATGAATGGTGATTTAACTTAATTCTTAAGTTATAATTACATTACACTCGTGTTTCATCTCGAGAACTTTGAAAATGTTGTTCTAAAGTATAACCTACATTAAGTGAAAGTATGTTGTGTTATTGATTATTTCATAATTTGATTAATTCTTATACATTTGCATATAGAATAATATTATACATTTCCAAAAAGTGTGTTATGTTGTTGATTATTTCTTATACATTTGCATATAGAATATGATTATACATTTTGAGAATGTATGTTTTATTATTGTTTATTTCATAAATTGATTAATTCTTATATATTTGCATATATAATATTATTATACATTTTCGTAAAGCATGTTATGTTATTGATTGTATCATTAGTTGATTACTTCTTATACACTTGCATATAGAATATTATCATACATTTCGTGAATGTATGTTATGTTATTGATTATTTTATAAATTGATTAATTCCTTTGCATATAAAATATTAATATGCAATTCGTGAATGTAGGTTATGTTATTGATTATTTCATAAAATGATTATTTCTTATACATTTGCATATAAAATATTATTAAGGGATATAATCAATGATAATGACATGTAATTAGATTAAAGTTTACACAAAGATACATATTAAATAAAAAGGATAACATCCATTTGTTTAACTTTTGAATGATTATGACATATAATTTTCAATAGGTAACTTTCGTATAATAAACAAAAGAAACGGAGGTGATAAATTCACAAATGAAATTACTATGTCTTGGGGGTAGCAGTAGTACCCTTTTTATTCTTCATAACAACCTGCTCCACGGATGAAACAACGTCATTATGGACACTATTCTGATCAGCACCAACGTGAGTTGTTCCTAAACTAATCGCTACATTATCACTAGCACGATTCATACAAGGTTCACCCAAAACTATCATAGCCACAGGTGAGTCCACATTAGTCATCGAGTCAACACCACCATTGCTACCATTCTTTTTCTTATGATTTGCTCCTTCTCCACCAAAATCCAAAAACCTTTTTGCATGCTTACATTCAACAAGTCTCAATAACCGCCACAAAGATGATATAGCAGTACGAATCGTGACGATCAACATTTAATGATAAAACAATTTTCAACAAATCCTAAGATCTAATTAAACCACAAACGCAAAAAACTTGATACAAATAGGCAAAACACGATCAAGGGTAGTTTAAGTTGTTTTAATAGATGAATAAACTTAATGAAACAAACCCACAAAAAACTAAATATTATTATATAAACAATAATCACAAACCTTAAAAACCGAAAAATCCTAACACGATCCAATAAAGAATCGAGTAGGAAAATTCGTTATAAGCCTATAATAATCGATTATATAAGTGTGTAATAGCACAAAGATTTGATGATTAATGGAGGTTGTATGGAAGAAACGATCAGTTTGGTCTTGTCTCCAAAATCGCCAAAAGAGAGGGTCGACTGGGGTTCTATTTGATCATTTTATAAAAGTATGAATCTCCATATATTAGGCTTATTCTATAAAAAAAAATTGAATTGGTCAGAGGGCTTTCAGTTGTGTTTTATAAAAAGGGCTTTGAGTTGCCATTTTATAAAATGGTACATGCCATTTTGGCAATCTCTATAAGTCCGAATCTTGTTGCGATATTATAAAACATCTTAAATACCTTGTACGAACCTGTAATGAAAGAAAAAACTTATTCGGGTAACAGAAAAGCCGAGTTTGGAAAATCAAGCGTACGAGGAGAGGAACTGGCGCTTTGGTCTTCGTGCGTCAATGCATGTGACCCAACATGACGGTTTTGTTTTTATGCGCTTTTAGTTTTGGGTCATCGCTAACGATTTTGAATATTTTCTAATATACATTTATAATCAATAAAACATAAAAAAAGATGCGTGTCATCATTTGGGCCAACATCATCTAATACAATTTATCTTCACTTTTCACGTGAAATTTTTAATAACTTATTACCTCGGGTGTTCTAAAGTTAATTGTAATATGGATAATTTTTGCTTTGTATAAACTAAGATAGTAAGGTTGTTTCGTCAAGTTTGAAACTTTTAAGATGAGGTAAGTACCTAGGATAAAAATAAATATATTTATAATAATAATAATAATAATAATTATAATAATAATAATAATAATAATAATAATAATAATAATAATAAAATAGATATTTGTAAGGAAAAAACAATTAGGCGAGTGCCTTGAATATTTCCACTTTATTTATTCAAGGTCTATTTCAGTACTCTTACCTTTTTCTTAGATTCTGCTTTTCAATTTGATTTTTCCTGTTACGAAGGGGTTAGATAGAGAAATAGTTTTGATTTGTTCATGGATATAACTATATATCATTCAAATAATAGAGTTTTTTTCTTTTTCTTTTTTTTTTTTAATTTTTTTTACTTAAAATAGTAAGTATCACCAACAAAATATGAAGACTAGCTTACTTCAAATTTGTTATTTCGTCAAAAGTCTAGAATGAAAATGTCTTTTCAAAAGACTTGTCGAATATATATCCGAATATGCACTCATAGATGCCCTCTTGCTCAAATTTATACACAACAAAGCAACATTAAAACATGTATTCCTTTAATCCTATGTAAGATACAAACATGTTTATCGTTTATCTGAAACAATCTGATGTTTTTCCATCTGCATGTTTAAATTATATCTAATATTCCAAAATCAGATTAATATGGATCAAAAGTAACCAAATCATAATGAAAATAAAACTTTGGCCACAAGAAGTTGTACTCAAAGATCATTTTTAATTTGTTGACCCAAGCATAACTAGCAGCTATCTAAATTTGTAATTAATGTTTCGATTATTGTTCCATTGCTTCGTTTTATGTTAAGTTTTTAACCTACGACCAATAACTAGGCATAGCAAAAACACCCATTTAGGGATACATTCCGGAAACCCAACAACCATTGTGTACCATTCCACTTCGTTACCTACTTGACTAATAGAAGACCAAAAATTCCTAACTGTGACGTACGTTATGTTATTTCTATCTATCCAAAGAACTCACATCTTTTTAGATCATCAATCAATACGGGAACCTGTGGCCATTGCCACCCATTCGAACCAGCAACATCAGCAACCATAGAAGACTGATCAAAACCTGCCCGAAAAATGTCTCGGTTTCGATGTACAAAGTTTGGGTCTTAATAAAGGACAGGTTTATATAAACTTTTTACAGTAGTTTTTAAGGTTGCCGCTGGACTGTACGCTAGATGGACTTATTTTATTTGATGGGCTAATGCTTATGGGCCATTATTAGCTGAAGTACTACTTTGCATTATACATCAGTCATCACAATATCACATTGACTCATTTATTTGACATGTCCGTTTTTATTTTGTCATAATTTATGATGTTTTGGTTGAGTGATTTAGGAGGTTTGAACACATCGCTATCTTAATTTTCTTCGAGTTCAAATTGTCTATCATGGATTTTAGTTACTGAAAATGTCGGTATCCAAATGGCCAAAAGCAACGAAAGTATGTAGTTATTGGAACCATCTTTTCACATTTATATAATCTCTTTTCTCAGATACATCTTTTCTTTTCTTTTCCCGTTTTCATAAGTGCAAATGTTGACAATAGTGAACACACACATTTCACATAGTGGAAACACACACAAGAACAGAGAATAACAAATTCTGTTATTATTCTTGATGAAATGAAATGAGGAATACAATTGAGGTTTTATACAAGAGAAATTGACTTCTAACAGAAAAGAAACAAACTTCTGAACATGTACCACTGTCACCCTTCACCTTTCTTACTTTTAGACTCCCCTCAAGTTGTGAGTGGGTAGCAGCTGACACTCCCAACTTGGACAAGAGCATATGATGTTGGTATGTTGGAAGAACTTTGGTGAAACATCTGCTACTTGTGCTTTTGTGGAAACATGGGAAGGTTTCACAATGCCCGACTTGACTGTTGGGGGTTAGCTCCCAGAACAGGGTTAAGACAATCAATAACTATTCAGCAGAAACAACAAAGAGTCAGCAGTAACAGATACCACTAGGTGGTTACCGGATATCACTTGGAATCGTGTGATCACTTTCCAAAGTAAACTATTCGACCCTAATGCCTGGGTATCACGAATATCTACTTGGGATAAGACCAAATGCAGTTAGAGAATTAGGCACAATTCTATAACCCTTTCGCTAATAAGTGTTTAGTGTTTTCTGTGTGTTCCTCATGCATGTTCAGATCTCCTATATATAGGAGGTTACTCTTGAGCTATTCCAATGGAATTATGAGTATTAATCGGCCCATTAATAGCCTCATAATTATCCCCATTATAGCCGTTAGTGGTTACATGACCAATTAAACGTGGTCATAAAGAAGTTGTAACTGCCATTTAGCAGTACTTTCCATAAGCAGTACTTTTCACTAGCAGTACTTTCACTTGTAGTGGAAATACAACCTATCAGTGGAAACACTGCTTATCAGTACTTTCATAGCATCAGTACTTTCACAGTGCTATCAGTGGAAACACTGCCTATCAGTGAAAGCACTGCTTATCAGTGGAAACCACAAGCAGTACTTTCCACAAGCAGTACTTTCACCAACAGTACTTTCACCAGTACTACCAATACAAACCACTATAAGAGTCAGGGTGTTCATGGACCTTATGGGTGTACACTCCGTACCTCCTAACCCATTACAAGGTGTGAACTAATCCCACAAGTGCACTAAATTTTCCAACAATCCTCCCCAAATTTGGTTCACTTCCTTTGCATGAAAAATAAACATCAATCAAAACATGTGCATAAATGAAAATGTCCTGAGGATTGAATTTCCATCTTAGTAATTACACGTTCAAATATTCGAGAATCAGGGTGTTCTAAGAATTGAACCCTTCAACCCATTTGAATACATGAAGATAACTACACACAAGTTTTCAAACACTTAAAAGCTCCTGACACTATACAAGCCATGTGTCCATATCCAAATTCATAAATGTTGTAAAAGCTAAAAGTCTAAAGCTTCCTGAAGCGGCAAAACTTCAACATTTACATAGGTGGTTCCTCTTTAGTCATGCTCCTGCCAAGCACTTTTTCAAAGAAAATTAACCATTAAGAAGTAAAGACTTCATCCTCCTTTCAGCAGGTTCTGAGCACAACCTTGGGATGTAAATAAAACATGTGCTCCAGTCCACTGAATGTTCAGCTTTCCACATTGAACTCAGCTCCTAAGTTTCCTCAGGAGGGAGTTGGGTGTCCTAGCATTCAGTGACTAAGTTGGACTTAAACCCATCCCTTTAGCAGACTTTATGACCAAGTCTCTAGCCAGACCCTTCGTCAAGTGATCAGCTAAGTTCTGTTGAGATCTCACAAACTCTATAGATACCACCCCATTCATGATAAGCTCACGAATCATGCTATGTCTGACACCTAAGTGTCTAGACTTACCATTGTACATCTGGCTATAAGCCTTAGCCAATGTAGCTGCACTATCACACCGGATAGAAATAGGTGCTATAGGTTTAGGCGACAATGGAATCTCAAGAAGCAAGTTTTTCAACCATTCAGCTTCTTTACCAGCAGCTGCTAAAGCCACAAATTCATATTCCATTGTTGAACTGGTGATGCAAGTTTGTTTCTTGGATGCCCAAGAAATTGCACCTCCACCAAGTAGGAATACCCAGCCACTGGTAGACGAATTGTCTTCAGTGTTACTGATCCAACTTGCATCAGTGTAACCTTCCAACACTGATGGGTAACCAGTATATGAGAGACTATAATCCATAGTTCTCTTCAAATACTTCAGTACCCTCTGAACTGCTTGCCAGTGATGAGCACTAGGATTGCTAGTATACCTGCTCAATTTTCCCACTGCAAAACCAATATCAGGCCTTGTACAGGTCATGGCATACATCAGGCAGCCAATTACCCTAGAATACTCAAGTTGAGATACAACCTTGCCATGATTAGGCATCAGCTTCTCACAAGTATCCATAGGTGTACTCACTGGAGTACAATCAAAGTAATTGAATTTCCTCAGTACCTTCTCAATATAATGAGACTGAGAGATAGAAATTCTATTACTTTCATGTTTAATCCTTATACCAAGGATAACATCAGCCTCCCCCATGTCTTTCATGGAGAACCTTGATGACAAAAATTCCTTTGTCAAGTCAACCTGATTTTGGTCAGTGCCAAAGATCAACATATCATCAACATATAGACAAATGATGACTCCTTTACCAGACTCATCAAATTTTCTATATACACATTTGTCAGCTTGGTTAAGAACATAACCACTAGACAAAACCACTTCATCAAACTTTTGATGCCATTGCTTAGGTGCCTGTTTAAGTCCATAAAGAGACTTAATCAGTTTACACACCTTATTTTCATTGCCTGGCATGATGAAGCCCTAAGGTTGGTTCATATAAACCTCCTCTTCCAATTCACCATTCAAGAAAGTTGTTTTCACATCCATCTGATGAATAACCAGATTGTGAACAGATGCCATAGCAATCAGCAGTCTTATGGTACTGATACGAGCCACAGGGGCATAAGTATCAAAATAGTCTATTCCTGACTTTTGTTTAAAGCCCTGAATAACTAATCTAGCCTTGAACTTTTCAATAGTTCCATCTACCTTCATTTTCCTTTTGAAAATCCATTTGCAACCCAGAGGTTTGCAACCAGGAGGTAGATCAACCAACACCCAAGTGTTGTTGCCCATGATGGAATCCATCTCATCATTGATTGCTTCTTTCCAGAAAGCAATGTCCTGGGACTTCATTGCTTCTTCAAATGTTTTGGGGTCATCCTCAACAATGAAGCAATAGGAGTATTGGTCTGAGACCTCATCCCTGGTACCTTCAACTAAGTATAGTTGAAACTCAGGTCCAAATGACTTTGGAGTCCTGACCCTTTTGCTTTTCCTGAGCACAGGTTCAGGTTGCTGAACCACAACCTCATCAGGGACCATTGATGGTTCATCATCAGGGACCTCTGATACACCAGTGTCATGAGTTCCATTAGGAATCCTCTGACTTGGTCTAGGGACTGATGAGAATCTATTCTCATCAAAATCTGCATCCCTTGATTCAATTATTGTGTTAACTGAAACATGTTCATTAGGTTCAATAACATAGAACCTAAAAGCCTTGGAATGCTCAGCATATCCAACAAAGATGCAGTCAATGCCTCTTTCACCCAAAGTCTTTTGCTTTGGATCAGGGAGTCTTACAACAGCCCTACAACCCCAAACCTTGAGATAATTCAGGTTGGGTTTCTTTTTAGTCCAGAGTTCATAAGGGGTAACCTTGTTCCTTTTGTTGGGAACTCTATTTAGCAAATAGCAAGCTGTTAACATAGCTTCACCCTAGAACCCTTGACTCAGTCCTGAATAGGACAGCATGGAATTAACCATCTCCTTCAGCACCCTGTTTTTCCTTTCAGAAATACCATTTTGCTGAGGAGTATAAGGGGCAGTCGTTTCATGGATTATTCCAACAGACTGAAAGTACTGAGTATCCATGTACTCACCTCCCCTATCAGTCCTTAATCTTTTGATCAAAGACCCAAGTTGTAATTCAACTTCTGTTTTAAACACTTTGAATTTATCTAATGCTTCATCCTTGGTATGTAACAGATAGACATAACAAAATCTAGAAGCATCATCAATAAATGTCACAAAGTACTTCTTATTTCCCAAAGAAGGAGTGGCATGCAAATCACACAGGTCACTGTGAATAAGCTCCAAGATCTTAGTCTCACGACTAACACCCTGAAAGGGTTTCTTGGTTATCTTGGTTAACATGCAAGTTTTACACTTTTCAGTGTCCATGTCAAAAGCAGGGATTAAACCATCCCTAGACATATCTTGCATTCTTTTATAGTGAACATGACCAAGTCTAGCATGCCAAAGGTTAGAATCACTCTGATCATATGTGGTCACAAAAGCTGAAATAACACTGTCAGTGGTAATATTAAGCCTAAACATTTGATTACATAAATAACCAAAACCAATAAAAACACCACATTTAGAAAGAACAAATTTATCAGATTCAATAACTTGTTTATATCCATGATTATTCAAAACACTACTTGAAACCAAGTTCTTCCTGATATCAGGAACATGAATAACATTAAACAAAGTTACAATCTTTCCAGAACTAAACCTAAGATCTACACAACCACGACCATGCACCAAGGCTGTTGACTCATTTCCCATGTGAAGAATAGAACCATCATTCAGTGACTCATAAGTCTTGAACCAGCTTCTATCATTACACACATGAACTGTTGCACCAGAGTCAACCCACCACGCAACATCATCATCCTGCACATAATGAGATTCAGATACATATGTAACATAATAAATCTGAAAAGACTTATTAAACATATTCTGACCGTTCAGTGAGTTGGCTGAACCACCACTCCTGAACCATTAGTGCCTGATCCATTGGCTTTACCACCAATTTTAACACCCTTGCAGTCCCTTTTAATGTGACCAGTCTTGCCACATTTCCAACAAGTAGGTGTTGCCTTCTTGTTAGGATCTGCCCTTGTGTTGTCATGATACTTGCGTTTGCCTTTGTTGTCATTGTACCTGGTGGAGTTGTTATGCTCCACCATATTGACAACAGATGGTCCAGCAGCATTGCCACTCTTTGGATTGTCATTATCCTGCACTTTGAGAGATTCCTCAATGCGCAGATGACTGCCCAACTCAACCAGAGTTAACTCCTCCTTCATATGTTTCAAGCTATGCTTGAAATCTTTCCATGAAGGAGGGAGTTTGTCAATGACACAAGAGACTTTGATAGCCTCATCCATGTTCATTTGGTGTTGTGTAAACCTTCCAAGTATTCCAAGAAGTTCATTGTATTGTTCCATAACTGGTCTTGAATCAGTCATTTTGTAATTTGTGAAATTACTAACAAGGAACTTCTTACTTGATGCATCCTCAGCCATATATTTGGCATCCAAGGAATCCCACAGTTCTTTGGAAGATTCAAAGTTCTGATAAATATCAAACAAAGAATCAGACATACCATTCAGAATAAGACCTCTGCATATGTAGTCATCATTCTCCCACTTGCTCCTCCTCCTGATCTGCTCCACAGTAGCATCATCACCATCATCAGGAATTGGAGTAGTCAGCACATAGACCACACTCATACTTGACAGCAAGAAGTGCATCTTCTTCTGCCACCTCCTAAAGTCCACCCCTTCAAACTTGTCCAGCTTGGCAAAGTTTGAAGCCATGTGTTTCATTGCAGCAGTTGCCATTGATTATCACTAAATAGTTTACTTTGATTGTTAGGGGTTAGCTCCCAGAACAGGGTTAAGACAATCAATAACTGTTCAGCAGAAACAACAAAGAGTCAGCAGTAACAGATACCACTAGGTGGTTACCGGATATCACTTGGAATCGTGTGATCACTTTCCAAAGTAAACTATTCGACCCTAATGCCTGGGTATCACGAATATCTACTTGAGATAAGACCAAATGCAGTTAGAGAATTAGGTACAATTCTATAACCCTTTCGCTAATAAGTGTTTAGTGTTTTATGTGTGTTCCTCATGCATGTTCAGATCTCCTATATATAGGAGGTTACTCTTGAGCTATTCCAATGAAATTATGAGTATTAATCGGCCCATTAATAGCCTCATAATTATCCCCATTATAGCCGTTAGTGGTTACATGACCAATTAAACGTGGTCATAAAGAAGTTGTAACTGCCATTTAGCAGTACTTTCCATAAGCAGTACTTTCCACTAGCAGTACTTTCACTTGTAGTGGAAATACAGCCTATCAGTGGAAACACTGCTTATCAGTACTTTCATAGCATCAGTACTTTCACAGTGCTATCAGTGGAAACACTGCCTATCAGTGGAAGCACTGCTTATCAGTGGAAACCACAAGCAGTACTTTCCACAAGCAGTACTTTCACCAACAGTACTTTCACCAGTACTACCAATACAAACCACTATAAGAGTCAAGGTGTTCATGGACCTTATGGGTGTACACTCCGTACCTCCTAACCCATTACAAGGTGTGAACTAATCCCACAAGTGCACTAAATTTTCCAACATTGACTTGATCCCTTACATAATGGCAATCCATTTCAATATGTTTAGTTTTTGCATGAAACACAGTATTGGCAGCTATATAAATTGCAGCTTGATTGTCACACTTTAAATCAACCGCCCAAATCTTAGATCCCCAAATCTTTCAGATGGGTAACTACTAGCCAAGTGACCTCACAACAAGTTAGAGCCATTGCTCTATACTCAGCCTATGCAGATGATCTAGATACCACATGTTGTTTCTTTAACTTCCAAGATAAAAATATAGGTGACTGACCAAGTAGAATACAATAGCCAGTAGTGGATCTTCTAGTCATTGGGCAACTTGCCAAATCTGAATCGCAGTAGGCAGTTAAATGAACAACTAAACTTTTGGCTAGAAGGATTCATGACCTAGTGAGGACAGTAAGTATCTTAACAAGCGTTTGAAAACTTGCATATGCACAGAAGTCGGATTTTGCATGAATGGACTTAAAAGTGGGACAGTGTAGCATATATCAGGTCTTGTAATTGTGAGATAGACGAGTGTGCCAATTAATCTTCTGTAAACTTCTGGATTAGGGAGAGGAGTTCCCATATCAGCTAATAATTTTACATGTTGGTCCATTGGAAGTTTGTATGGTCTTGAATTAATGACACCATCCTCCTTCACAAATCACACGTATACTTTTTCTGAGAGATGAAAATACCTTGATCATTTCTACAAACTTCCAAACCCAAAAAATAGCTCAATTCACCCAAATCTTTCATATGAAATGTAACACTTAGTTGTGTTTTGAGTTCTTGTATAAGAGATGAACTTGTGCCTGAAATTAGGATGTCTTCTGAAGACGCTAATCTCGACATTGCTTCAATCAAAAGGACCAAACTTGCTCGTTTTAAAGTTTCCAACCGCCAAGCGGTTATAGTTAGTTTTTAGTTAGTTTTATAACCGAAAAACGGTTATGTAGAAGCAGTTAATTAACCGCCAAATGCGGTTACTAGAAAACGGTTACGAACGGTTACCACTGAACCGTTGTATCCTTTAGACGTACCTTTTCGTTTAGTATAAATACGATGTAATGAATCATTTACAATAGTTAGACGATTAGTTATTCAAAGTTCATATTGTTATTGTTTGCATATTTCATATCGACTCACTCAAATCAACGTAGGGACCAACATCTTCTACATAAACAAGAATTGTTTTGAATGAAGAATGTTGGACAAAACCGCCAACAACCCGAAGCTCGATCGCGGAACGCTAGATCACGAGTTGTATCGAGCACAAGTAGCAAACATGAAAGACACGATAGACTACAAAGAACCGACAAGAATATGCACACGATATACCCTCGTACCAAACCTTTATTAAAAAACCTAATAAAGCTATTACAACGAGGAAGAAGAATGAATAACTAGCATCCCCCCTCATCTCTATTTATAGAGATGAGGGGGTAGAAACCTTTCCTAATTCAAATAGGAAACAAGCTTGGCTTGCACTCCAAGCTACCTAATCCTAGTTTATGTCTAACACATAATCTTATTACAAAGTACAATTAAGTCCCTAATCTATATTTAAGTTTACTACTAATATATAACAATTTCCACCTTAGGAGTAATACTTAAACATAACCGATACTCAGCACCTTTTCCTTGTACTGGAACCTCGGACCGGGGACCACCTTGTCGACCAGGCATTGTACTTCAGTAATTTTCCAAGATTAGCTTCTTTAGACTCCTTCACTTTCTTCTTTTCAGCAACATTATCCTCTGCACCCTCTTGACCAGGTACTCCGGTTACCATAATGTCTGCCCCCACCTTTATACCAAGGTGTACCTTTTTCTGCTCCTTTACCAAGCAGTCCGTGTTTGTCTTTTCTTCAAGTTGCTTGTCCTCCAACTTTCTTTGAGCCACTGCAGCATCATCGTTACTATCCTGAACAACCTCAGCTTCACGATTTTCCTGAGCTTCCTGCAGTTCCACCTCAAACCAAACACGTTCATCAACATGTACTCCATGGACTCCTGTTTTAACACCAGGACCAAGTTGTTTGAACCCAACTTGTTTGTGACCAAGTTGCTTGAACCCAACTTGTTTTGAACCTCCATGCTTTTGTACACCAAAAGTCTTCACTTTTGCTTCAAGAGTATACACACAGTTCTTTCCCCTGATCCCGGTCATCATAACCCGACAACCTTTGATCACCTTGACTTTACCCAACTGCATCTTCACCATATAACCCTCTTTTTCAAGAGTACCCAATGAAATCAAGCTCCTTCTTAACCCTGGAACATACCTGACATCTTCCAGTATAAAGCTTGAACCATCATGCAACTGTATCTTCACTTTTCCTGTCCCACTGATAGTGCATGTCTTGTTATCACCTAACCGAACCGAACCACCATCAATATCCTTGAAGTCATACAAGAAATCCCTCCTAGGTTTCATATGATAAGACCCACCTGAATCCATTACCAATTCAGCCATCTCATCATTACCGACTACCACCAAGGCTTCTCCAAAGTAGGCGTTACCCTCTTCATCAGAAGAATCAGAATCCTGATCATGCTTACCCTTCTTGACAAACCCACTTGACTTCTTCATTGGACAGTCTCTCTTCAGATGACCCTCTGAATGACATATGAAGCACTTGAGTTTACCAGTTCCACCTCTTGACTTAAACCGCGAACTTCCACCAGAATGAGCTTTCCTTGAATGATCTGACCCTCCCCTTACATATAACCCGTCACCAGTTTCTTCCTGTGTGCCTTCAGTTCTTTTCTTCAACTCCCTTGAATTCAGAGTCGCAAGAACATCTTCCATTGTCAAGGATTCCCTCCCATACAATAATGTCTCCACAAAGTTTTCATAAGACGATGGCAACGACGTAAGTAACATAAGTGTCTGATCCTCATCCTTAATCTCAATATCAATATTCGCCAAGTCAAGTATCAACTTATTAAACTCATCTATATGATCACCCAGTTTCGTACCTGGACTCATATAGTACGTGTACAGCTTCTTCTTCAGATACAGTCTGTTTGCTAAGGAATTAGTCATATAAAGACTAGTCAACTTCGTCCAAATTCCTGCAGCCGTTGTTTCCTTGGTAACTTCCCGTAAAACCCGGTCTCCCAAGCATAGAATCAAGGTACTATATGCCTTCTTCATCAAAGCAGCCTTTTCACCTGCTTCCATGTCCTCGGGTAATGTCTCTAATGCAGCATCACATCCCAGCTGTACCATTAAAGCACGCGTCTTTATTTGCCATAACCCGAAGTCATTCTTCCCATCAAATTTTTCGACGTTAAACCTAGTTATCGAACTAGCCATTCTTCTTTAACCTTGCTAAAAACCTTGTCAATTTGTTTATTAACCAACTTTACCGACAAGCCTCACAAGCCGTGTGCAATATTCCCCCTTGTTGCTATTAACCCTTCTTGCAAATCGAATAAATTAGAATAACCCTAAACCCTCGATTTCGAACAAGCAAACCCGATCATAAACTTGAACTCCAAGTGAACCACGATCGAAACTTGAACCACAAGAAAACCCGTAACAGCAAAAACCTTGGTTTTAATTGAACTTTAAAACCAAAAATACGTTAAACTGATGTCGACTTTTAAGTTTTAAAAACCAATACTGTTGACTTTATAAAACAAAAAAGACACATGTAAACTTGCTCACTTTGTAGTATTTACGTAGGCATGCAATTCATGCAAACCAAATACTTTGATCTTTTTCTACCTCTCGTCACCTGCTACTTCCCGAAATCCCGAAACCTCGATACTTCGAACGAACTCGAAACCTCAATCTAGTACTGGAACTTCGATGACCACAATAACCGCGGCTCTTGATACCACTTGTTGGACAAAACCGCCAACAACCCGAAGCTCGATCGCGGAACACTAGATCGCGAGTTATGTCGAGCACAAGTAGCAAACACGAGAGACACGATACTACAAAGAAACGACAAGAATATTGCACACAATATACCCTCGTACCAAACCTTTATTAAAAAACCTAATAAAGCTATTACAACGAGGAAGAAGAATGAATAACTAGCATCCCCCCTCATCTCTATTTATAGAGATGAGGGGGTAGAAACCTTTCCTAATTCAAATAGGAAACAAGCTTGGCTTGCACTCCAAGCTACCTAATCCTAGTTTATGTCTAACACATAATCTTATTACAAAGTACAATTAAGTCCCTAATCTATATTTAAGTTTACTACTAATATATAACAAAGAAGAATCTACTTTGACAATGAGTGAGTAGTATGCTTTTGATTGCTTGTATCCAAATGACATTACAACAGATGAAAGCTTGGCAAACCATTATCTAGGGGCTTGTTTAAGGCCATAAAGAGATTTCTTTAATTTGTAGACAAATAAAGAGATTTCAACATCTTTTACACTCTCCCTCTGTCCTACATAGCCTGGAGGACATTTCATATACACCTCTTCAACTAAATCCCAAACAGAAATGCATTGGATACATCCATTTGACTTACTTCCCATCCTTTCATGGTTGCAACGGCTAATAAAGCTCTCTTAGTGACTATTTTGGCCACCGGAGCAAAAGTTTCTTCATAGTCTATCCCCTTTATCTATCTATTCCCATTGACCACCAACCTTGCTTTCTTCCTTTCCACATAGCCATCAGCTTTCAACTTGGTCTTAAAGATCCAATGACACCCAATTGCTTTCCTTCCTGAAGGTAAACTTGTTATACCCAAAACCGGTTTTAAATATTAGATAAAGAGAATGTCATTGTGTTAAGTTGACTATGACTTTTAAGAGTCGGGAGACTCGATATGATTGGTTAGTTAAACACGGGAAGGTTTAACAATGCCTGACTTGACTTGATCCCTTACATAATGGCAATCCATTTCAATATGTTTAGTTCTTGCATGAAACACACGATTGGCAGCTATATAAATTGCAGCTTGATTGTCACACTTTAAATCAACAGCCCAAATCTTTGATCCCCAAATCTTTCAGATGGGTAACTAGCCAAGTGACCTCACAACAAGTTAGAGTCATTGCTCAGTACTCAGCCTCTGCAGATGATCTAGACATGAAGAGTGATATATGGGAACGAAATATTGGGGCTATCTAACTTTCGTTTTCTTAAGGTTAGTGTTTGAGGATTATAAAATAATGCATATACCGTTGAACTATGTGTTGCTAATGGATTCATTGTCCACATGACGGACATATCCTATTAGATGGAGTTTCCTTTTAATCGGTTACAATGATTAACTTGAGTATTTTTGAGACCCAACATGAGGCCCATATACACTCAAAACGTAAATATCGTCACTAGTCCCTTTCCATTTCCCTTTTCCTTTTATCCCAACAAATCTGTCATCCCCAATAGCTTGACAACACGACAAGACATTCGTGTCCCAAACCAGTAAGAAACCAGAAGAGTGGCCATCTGATTCCCTTTGAACATACCCAAAATTTTTATTACCCCGCAACTCCTCCACCCAGTTATCATCGATTATACGAATTTTTGTTTCTTGTAATGCCAAAACACACGTGTTCTCCTTCCTGCATATACCCTCAACCCACCCTTTTTTACCTTCTGCCTCTCATATTCAAAGATATTATTTTCATAACAAACCAATAACTAACGAACAAAACACAAACCTAAAATCAATTACAAGTCGCCCCTACATCCTTCTTCGTTACGGTATCGTTTCCCTCATTTTCCCAGACCACACCAATCTGCTCACCAATCTCTTTTACCCTCTTGTCACTTGTAAAGCATACTTTAAACGGATCAGAAACTCCACGTCCTTGACTACCACTAATATTATCCCCACTTGCTGACCTGTTACCGCCAACCTTGTATGCATCTAATGACTATTGACAACCTGACCATTTCTCATCTTCCTTAACCATTGAGAATCTACGTTTATTTCGGGTCACCTCCTTAGTTAAACATTGGCTTCTGCTACTCATGGATGGCTTTCTTTCTTCCTTTATATCGCCAACTAATTGAGATGTTTTTACGCCATCTACATATGACCACCCTACTGAAATTTATCTTTTTAACACACTTGACTGCCACTACTTAGTCTTTGTGATTCTCTAATTTAATCCTCCGTCTGCATCTTTATTTGTCAATCATTGTTGATAACAGTGTTTTTGAGATTTCTGTTGTAATCGTTTACCTGATTCTTATTTGTATCAACATCCCTTTTTTGGTCTCTTATAAAAATAATCTCTAACACCCTTATATATGTAGGGCCGACCTATCTGTTGTGTTAACATAGTAGGCTTCAAGAGATACATGCTCGTCATTATTTAAGACTTATTTTTGGGCCAACCATTCAGATATCAATAGCTTTGTGATTAGAAATGTTTTTAACAAAGATTGAATAGGCTAGCAATTTTATCATTTCAGGATAATAAGCTGAATTAACTGAGTGTGAAGCTTTGTTAAGAGGTTCTTATAAAGATAAACTTTATATACCAAAAACTAATCTAAACTTCTGTTTAATTACAGTGTCATGATAAATTATGCCACACTTGACTTACTCGCTTTAAGCATTTCATGACCTCTAGATGTATAGCCTGACATCAAAGTGATCAGACCCAAAAAATCATCTCTGGTAGTACAGCCTTTAAATTTTATTCAAACATTAATGCAAACCAAATTGACAAAGAACCATACGTTATGCGTACATATATGTACACAAGATCTAAATAAGTCCAAACAGCAATACATATTCACGAAAGCGAACAAATTATTGAAACACATCATAACTTGAAATCCAAATCTGCAAATCTAAATCACATCAACGAGAGGTCCAAAAGCTTACAATCAACTAGGGACGCAGCCATATACGCATTTCACTTGGCGGGAGGCTGATTTTCCACGGGTTTTTCTTCATGAGTCGTTTCTTGTTGTTGTATCGTGAGTTTAGCCGGTTGTTGATTCGTTGTCAGCACCTCTCCAGAGGCATCACTCACATACTATATATAACACATAGAATAATAAGTTTTGCACGAATTAAAAAAAATAAACAAAAACAAAAACAAAAACAAAAACAAAAAAAAAAAAAAAAAAAAAAACCCCCACTTTATAAGTGATATATATATCTCACCCGTTCAACAAAAAGTGTACAAAACATAATGTTATATAAGAAAATGGAGTAACAATTCATGAAGAAAAAGAAAAAGTTATGCATAAGCATGAAGATTAGAGAGTAACTGTTACATATGATCAACTTTATATCAATATTTCATAGTGAATTAAATTAATAGCATTTGTTCAAATATTTGTCCAGATATTGTTTCTATTCCAAATAATAATAATTATTATAATTATTATTTATTTTTATTTTTTTAATTAAACATCACTTTTATAAATGCCACTAAAATTGCTCGATAGCTTAACAAAAAGGGTATAATGCTTGATAATGACTTAAAATATACGGTACCTTTATGCAATTTCTAGCTTTAACGTTGCAAGTGTAACTACTTGGGCAACAATATACATTGGTTCCCTTGCCGCAACATTTGTAACCATGTGGGCAGCAATATTTGGTTCCCGTGCAGCACACTGCATTTGAATAAGGGCAACACCCTTTATATGGACCTTTGTTACAACATGTGTGCTTCTTGTGACATGACGGACCTCCAGCACAATGAGAGTTGGTAACTGCCAATGATGAAACATAGATGAATAAAATAACAAGAGTGAGCATGGAATTTGTGGTATTCATTTTTTTGAACTAATGAATGAATCTTGAAATTAGTTTCCTCATTTATAGAGGCATTAATTACATGTTTTGTCCTTGTGGTTTATATATATAGGCGCCTTTAGTCCTTTTTCATGATAGCTTGAGTAATTACAAAATACATTTATTTGTGGAGTTAATTCAGTGCCTAATGATCTTCAACTACGATTTGAATAGAAAATACCTTAAATATAAATCAAGTCCCTAAATGTCAGAATTATTCAGGGAGTCATTTCCAGAGTTCTTCAGAGTCTAAAGAAAGACTCACCACTCTCTAAGGTGGAACTCGGCTTATTTAGTCCTTGAACCAAGAAGAATATGATGGATTCAGCGAGTTATGATAATAGCTCACTGAGTCTCCTTTGATCTCCTCAGAAAAAACCAAGACATCCTGAACTTTGATATTTAGGAAAAGTATATAGGTACATGGAACAAATAGGCGTGAACTTTATTAAAATGATAAGTGAAGGCCACCTATCAAGAAAGTTAATAGAGTACAAAACTCAGTATAAAAAGGGTAAATTGTTGTCAACACTATGCCCTAAAGTAATGTTAGACATATTGCAACAATAGAAGCATTAAATGTAGTAAGTTACCAGTGTACCTTCCTAGTTAGATGTTTGACACGTCGTTATTAACTCATGGGAATCCACCTTGAGTTGCCTATATAACGGAATGTTGTAACGGAGTAAATACTGACCTAGTACATTTAAAATGTTAATATTTACGTGACTATTTACTCCTTCTAGAACTAAGTACTTGAACTTCCTTAGTGGTTAGCATAGTTCTGAATTAAACATATAACTTTGCTCTATGTTTAAGAAAGTTAGTAAATCAGCTTACACTTTGTCATTCAACTTTTATTGTTATTCTAAAAATAATCATACTAAATTCTTTGATTCATTCAAATAAGAATTTAAACATCCATAAACTTTGTTAAGTTATTTTGTTTATACTATTTTAGTATAGTAGTTATTAACTTGTTTAAACATACATCAATTTGACATGAATGGTGATTTAACTTAATTCTTAAGTTATAATTACATTACACTCGTGTTTCATCGCGAGAACTTTGAAAATGTTGTTCTAAAGTATAACCTACATTTAGTGAAAGTATGTTGTGTTATTGATTATTTCATAATTTGATTAATTCTTATACATTTGCATATAGAATAATATTATACATTTCCAAAAAGTGTGTTATGTTGTTGATTATTTCTTATACATTTGCATATAGAATATGATTATACATTTTGAGAATGTATGTTTTATTATTGTTTATTTCATAAATTGATTAATTATTATATATTTGCATATATAATATTATTATACATTTTCGAAAAGCATGTTATGTTCAATGGCGGAGCTAGAAAAATTTCGTGGGAGGGCCGAAACAAAATTTTTTTGGGGAAATACATTAAATGGGAGGGTCGAAATAAATTTTTTCCCGGAAATACACATGAAATCGCGAAAAAATACACTAACGGGCTTAGACCTAGGGGGCCGGGACCATTCCCGGTCCCTTAATAGCTCCGCCCTTGGTTATGTTATTGATTGTATCATTAGTTGATTACTTCTTATACACTTGCATATAGAATATTATCATACATTTCGTGAATGTATGTTATGTTATTGATTATTTTATAAATTGATTAATTCTTTTGCATATAAAATATTAATATACAATTCGTGAATGTATGTTATGTTATTGATTATTTCACAAAATGATTATTTCTTATACATTTGCATATAAAATATTATTAAGGGATATAATCAATGATAATGACATGTAATTAGATTAAAGTTTACACAAAGATACATATTAAATAAAAAAGAATAACATCCATTTGTTTAACTTTTGAATGATTATGACATATAATTTTCAATAGGTAACTTTCGTATAATAAACAAAAGAAACGGAGGTGATAAATTCACAAATGAAATTACTATGTCTTGGGGGTAGCAGTAGTACCCTTTTTATTCTCCATAACAACCTGCTCCACGGGTGAAACAACGTCATTATGGACACTATTCTTATCAGCACCAACGTGAGTTGTTCCTAAACTAATCGCTACATTATCACTAGCACGATTTATACAAGGTTCACCCAAAACTATCATAGCCACAGGTGAGTCCACATTAGTCATCGAGTCAACACCACCATTGCTACCATTCTTTTTCTTATGATTTGCTCCTTCTCCACCAAAATCGAACAACCTTTTTGCATGCTTACATTCAACAAGTCTCAAAAACCGCCACAAAGATGATATAGGAGTACGAATCGTGACGATCAACATTTAATGATAAAACAATTTTCAACAAACCCTCAGATCTAATTAAACCACAATCGCAGAAAACTTGATACAAATAGGAAAAACACGATCAAGGGTAGTTTAAGTTGTTTTAATAGATGAATAAACTTAATGAAACAAACCCACAAAAAACTAAAAATTATTATATAAACAATAATCACAAACCCTAAAAACCGAAAAACCCTTACACAATCCAATAAAGAATCGAGTAGGAAAATTCGTTATAAGCCTATAATAATCAATTATATAAGTGTGTAATAGCACAAAGATTTGATGATTAATGGAGGTTGTATGGAAGAAACGATCAGTTTGGTCTTGTCTCCAAAATCGCCAAAAGAGAGGGTCGACTGGGGTTCTATTTGATCATTTTATAAAAGTATGAATCTCCATATATTAGGCTTATTCTATAAAAAAATTGAGTTGGTCAGAGGGCTTTCAGTTGTGTTTTATAAAAAGGGCTTTGAGTTGCCGTTTTATAAAATGGTACATGCCATTTTGGCAATCTCTATTAGTCCGAATCTTGTTGCGATATTATAAAACATCTTAAATACCTTGTACGAACCTCTAATGAAAGAAAAAACTTATTCGGGTAAGAGAAAAGCCGAGTTTGGAAAATCAAGCGTACGAGGAGAGGACCTGGCGCTTTGGTCTTCGTGCGTCAATGCGTGAGACCCAACATGACGGTTTTGTTTTTATGCGCTTTTAGTTTCGGGTCATCGCTAACGATTTTGAATATTTTCTAATATACATTTATAATCAATAAAACATAAAAAAAAAGATGTGTGTCATCATTTGGGCCAACATCATCTAATACAATTTATCTTCACTTTTCACGTGAAATTTTTAATAACTTATTACCTCGGGTGTTCTAAAGTTAATTGTAATATGGATAATTTTTGCTTTGTATAAACTAAGATAGTAAGGTTGTTTCGTCAAGTTTGAAACTTTTAAGATGAGGTAAGTACCTAGGATAAAAATAAATATATATAATAATAATAATAATAATAATAATAATAATAATAATAATAATAATAATAATAATAATAATAATAATAATAATAATAATAATAATAATAATAATAATAAAATAGATATTTGTAAGGAAAAAACAATTAGGCGAGTGCCTTGAATATTTCCACTTTATTTATTCAAGGTCTATTTCAGTACTCTTACCTTTTTCTTAGATTCTGCTTTTCAATTTGATTTTTCCTGTTACGAAGGGGTTAGATAGACAAATAGTTTTGCTCTTTAAATCATAAAGATGGACTTGGTTGAAGTCAATTCAAGAGGTATGTTGCTCTGCTTTTAAAATAAATATTATTTACTTTATACCTTGTTTATTATGTTTTTGCACAAGTATATCATCTTGGATTATATGATTTTCATATTCATATTCTATATATCTTATTACATGTAATATGTTGGTCAAATTGTGTTCCTTAGATGTTGCATCAAGTTGGTTTGATCCGTTCTCCTTAAATATATTGAAATCTTTAGCATGTCAGCATCTTTTCGGTCATGTGGAGAGACATTGTACTCAGTTAGTTACATTACACGACTATTTTTTCAGGCTCGTTATATTGCTTAAGATTTCTCAAATACTATACCATTGAAGGTGCTTCAGACTAATATTTTGTGAGGGTTTTAGTAATACACTCCAATACAAGTGACCTTGGTGGATACATTTATAGTTTAATTTCACATGTTGCCTTTCATTTTTAATCCGTATCCATTATGTAGAAATTTTAGTATATTGAATTAAAAATGGTTTGCGTTTTTTCCATTCATTTTCCTTAAATTAATCGGCCAAAAGGTGAGAAACCATGGTTACCCAAAAAAAAATTAGAGTAGAGTGAACCTTCTTGGCAGTGACTATTGTAGTGAATTCAAACCTTCTTTTCAGTGTAGTGTAGTGTAGTGTAGTGATAGTTTCATCATTCCAACAAGTTTTACTATAGTAACTCATAAATATCAATGTCTTAATTCTCTGGAATGTAAATTCATTCCTAGATGAAATCTCTTAAAATAATTTCCTTCTATCATTGTTGGTTGCATTTGTTTTATCCATTTCGATTTTTTTTTTCTTACATCTATCTATATTATTACAGTAGCTTATTGCATTAGCAATCGTCAACATAATGGTTGTTTTGTATCAGTGATTCCCCTACACGATTATGTACTACTACGTATTAGTTTACGCAGAACACCAAGCATCTATCGCATCCCCCAAATACTATAAGTTGGTGAGCTGATGAACAAATTAATGAGAAAATTAGTAGGAATTTCTGACATGTATATAACTATATATCATTCAAACAATAGAGTTTTTTTCTTTATTTTTTTTTTTCATTTTTTTTTACTTAAAATAGTAAGTATCACCAACAAAATATGAAGACTAGCTTACTTCAAATTTGTTATTTCGTCAAAAGTCTAGAATGAAAATGTCTTTTCAAAAGACTTGTCGAATATATATCCAAATATGCACTCATAGATGCCCTCTTGCTCAAATTTATACACAACAAAGCAACATTAAAACATGTATTCCTTTAATCCTATGTAAGATACAAACATGTTTATCGTTTATCTGAAACAATCTGATGTTTTTCCATCTGCAAGTTTAAATTATATCTAATATTCCAAAATCAGATTAATATGGATCAAAAGTAACCAAATCATAATGAAAATAAAACTTTGGCTACAAGAAGTTGTACTCAAAGATCATTTTTAATTTGTTGACCCAAGCATAACTAGCAGCTATCTAAATTTGTAATTAATGTTTCGATTATTGTTCCATTGCTTCGTTTTATGTTAAGTTTTTAACCTACGACCAATAACTAGGCATAGCAAAAACACCCGTTTAGGGATACATTCCGGAAACCCAACAACCATTGTGTACCACTCCACTTCGTTACCTACTTGACTAATAGAAGACCAAAAATTCCTAACTGTGACGTACGTTATGTTATTTCTATCTATCCAAAGAACTCACATCTTTTTAGATCATCAATCAATACGGGAACCTGTGGCCATTGCCACCCATTCGAACCAGCAACATCAGCAACCATAGAAGACTGATCAAAACCTGCCCGAAAAATGTCTCGGTTTCGATGTACAAAGTTTGGGTCTTAATAAAGGACAGGTTTATATAAACTTTTTACAGTAGTTTTTAAGGTTGCCGCTGGACTGTACGCTAGATGGACTTATTTTATTTGATGGGCTAATGCTTATGGGCCATTATTAGCTGAAGTACTACTTTGCATTATACATCAGTCATCACAATATCACATTGACTCATTTATTTGACATGTCCGTTTTTTATTTTGTCATAATTTATGATGTTTTGGTTGAGTGATTTAGGAGGTTTGAACACATCGCTATCTTTTCTTCGAGTTCAAATTGTCTATCATGGATTTTAGTTACTGAAAATGTCGGTATCAAAATGGCCAAAAGCAACGAAAGTATGTAGTTATTGGAACCATCTTTTCACATTTATATAACCTCTTTTCTCAGATACATCTTTTCTTTTCTTTTCCCGTTTTCATAAGTGCAAATGTTGACAATAGTGAACACACACATTTCACATAGTGGAAACACACACAAGAACAGAGAATAACAAATTCTGTTATTATTCTTGATGAAATGAAATGAGGAATACAATTGTGGTTTTATACAAGAGAAATTGACTTCTAACAGAAAAGAAACAAACTTGCTACTTAGACTTTACAAAGTTACAATTCTAGGCCTTCTACTTCTGAACATGTACCACTGTCACCCTTCACCTTTCTTACTTTTAGACTCCCCTCAAGTTGTGAGTGGGTAGCAGCTGACACTCCCAACTTGGACAAGAGCATATGATGTTGGTATGTTGGAAGAACTTTGGTGAAACATCTGCCACTTGTGCTTTTGTGGAAACATGGGAAGGTTTCACAATGCCTGACTTGACTTGATCCCTTACATAATGGCAATCCATTTCAATATGTTTAGTTTTTGCATGAAACACAGGATTGGCAGCTATATAAATTGCAGCTTGATTGTCACACTTTAAATCAACCTCCCAAATCTTTGATCCCCAAATCTTTCAGATGGGTAACTACTAGCCAAGTGACCTCACAACAAGTTAGAGCCATTGCTCTATACTCAGCCTATGCAGATGATCTAGATACCACATGTTGTTTCTTTAACTTCCAAGATAAAAATATAGGTGACTGACCAAGTAGAAGACAATAGCCAGTAGTGGATCTTCTAGTCATTGGGCAACTTGCCAAATCTGAATCGCAGTAGGCAGTTAAATGAACAACTAAAGTTTTGGCTAGAAGGATTCATGACCTAGTGAGGACAGTAAGTATCTTAACAAGCGTTTGAAAACTTGCATATGCACAGAAGTCGGATTTTGCATGAATGGACTTAAAGTGGGACAGTGTAGCATATATCAGGTCTTGTAATTGTGAGATAGATGAGTTTGCCAATTAATCTTCTGTAAACTTCTGGATTAGGGAGAGGAGTTCCAATATCAGCTAGTAATTTTACATGTTGGTCCATTGCAAGTTTGTATGGTCTTGAATTAATGACACCATCCTCCTTCACAAATCACACGTATACTTTTTCTTAGAGATGAAAATACCTTGATCATTTCTACAAACTTCCAAACCCAAAAAATAGCTCAATTCACCCAAATCTTTCATATGAAATGTAACACTTAGTTGTGTTTTGAGTTCTTGTATAAGAGATGAACTTGTGCCTGAAATTAGGATGTCTTCTGAAGACGCTAATCTCGACATTGCTTCAATCAAAAGGACCAAACTTGCTCGTTTTAAAGTTTCCAACCGCCAAGCGGTTATAGTTAGTTTTTAGTTAGTTTTATAACCGAAAAACGGTTATGTAGAAGCAGTTAATTAACCGCCAAATGCGGTTACTAGAAAACGGTTACGAACGGTTACCACTGAACCGTTGTATCCTTTAGACGTACCTTTTCGTTTAGTATAAATACGATGTAATGAATCATTTACAATAGTTAGACGATTAGTTATTCAAAGTTCATATTGTTATTGTTTGCATATTTCATATCGACTCACTCAAATCAACGTAGGGACCAACATCTTCTACATAAACAAGAATTGTTTTGAATGAAGAAGAATCTACTTTGACAATGAGTGAGTAGTATGCTTTTGATTGCTTGTATCCAAATGACATTACAACAGATGAAAGCTTGGCAAATCATTATCTAGGGGCTTGTTTAAGGCCATAAAGAGATTTCTTTAATTTGTAGACAAATAAAGTGTTGGAATTAAATATCAAGACATTCAAATAAATAATCACAAAAACATCAAAGTAATAGTGCGGAAGCGTATAGGATGTATTAACGAATAATTAATTTACATAAAGAATATGCGTACCTTTGTTGATTCTAGCCGAACAAGAATCAAATCCACAAACTAGCAACGGATGAACCCTAATTAGATTTAGTTAGGATTATATGAATTACCCCTTACCGTTTTGTAATTCAATCCAAGATAATAACAATAGTGTGTTATTACTATGTTCTTTTACACACGTACTAAACCGAATTAAAGTAATGCTAGTTTTTATAAAACAAATAACTTGGTTTTGTGGAAAAGACTTGGATCGACCCTATAGGGGTGTCGACCGGTTTTGGAGAGCAAAAACACACACAAACAATTTAGGGTTTAGCTTGTGAATACAAGAGATGCAAAAACAAGACCCCTAGCCTTGTTTATATACCCAAGCAAACTTGGTGAACAAGTTTTGGCTTTCTTTCCTTTTCCATCGGTCCAACACATCCCCAAGGGATTCCGGAAACTTCCAAACTTTGCAATCTAGTCCTTTTCCAAATACCTTTAACGCCCGTTAGTCCATTACATTAATTACTTAACGTCCGTTAGTTATTTCGTTTAATAAATAAATAAATACAACATTTATATTTAATTATTAACTTTAAATTCTCATACGTAAAGTGTGCAATCCCATAGTCTCGAGTTCGATCCTAACTCACGTCTACTAATTTATATCCATAAAACCAACAGCTCCCACTTGGATATATCTTAATAGAGTGATCACATTCGGTTAGCGTCTAGCAACACTTCGATGCCTCTAGTACAACTCGAGCAAGGCTCCTGGAAAACCTTTTAATGATTTCTCATTATTATTATCCTTTTGTTTCTAATACCACGTTAAATAAAGATATGGAATTAAGTCATTCTTTATATAACTATTCTGTTTCTCGTTTGTAAGTGATTGACCAAGATTACCGAATCATCTAAACATATTTAGGGGAGATTTGGGTGCGGCCGCACAAACATCTTGTCAACCCTACGAGAGGCCCAGCAGTATTAAACTCCAAATAAATTTGAAGGAACAAATTCTATTTTGACTACAAGAATAACCCACAAACTTTGTAACATTTCTGAAAACAACCCTTATGACTACCAGTTACGTATAGCGTTAAGTTGCTCCACAGAAATGCACTACATTCATGACACTTATCTGGTATCTCAAGTCTGAGGATAACTATTCATAATTTACTTATAACAATATCCACAAAGTAAATTATGTAGTTGGGATAAGTCCTATATTCAATTCATTGAATATCATCTGAAATTGGTATGCATTCTCATCAATATACTTTCAAGTTTATTCTACCACATCTCTCAGATTTGTCTTAGTTTAATGATACTCCCATATCATTAATCGACAACGGACATTTAAAATAACTTAGTTATTTACGGATTAAACATGCAAATATAGGACAACAATATTATAAATGAAAATAAACATAATCCAAACTTTATTTTATTAAAATAATAAATGTTTTACAATATCCTTTATCCAAATACTAATCACAGTTATGCATGAAACTTTTAGCTAAACGAAGTCCAATTCCATTGGCAAGTCCTACAAGCTTGTCTTTAGCTAAAGCCTTAGTGAAAGGATCAGCTAAGTTATCATCTGTGTGAACTTTCAGTAGATTTATTTCACCTTCCTGGACTTGTTCCCGAACATAGTGATACTTCCGTAGAAAATGTCTGGTGCCCTTCATGACTCCAGGTTCATTGGCAAATATGATTGCAGCAGAATTGTCACAATACATATCAATAGGCGATTCAATTGAAGGCATAACACCAAGCCCTGAAATGAATTTCCTAATCCAAACAGCCTCCATTGCAGCTTCCGAAGCAGCTATGTATTCGGCTTCTGTCGCAGACATCGCAATCGTACTCTGCTTCTTGCTCTTCCAGTCAACTGCTCCTCCATTGATGACAAAGACATAACCCGTCTGAGACTTCGTATCATCTTTATCACATTGCCAGGACGCATCACAGTAACCTGTAACATCAAGCTCTGTGTCTGGATTTCCACCATACACTAAAAACATATCTTTAGTATTTCTGAGATACTTCAGAATATGCTTAACAGCAATCAGTGAAGTTCACCTGGATTCTGTTGATATCGACTGGTCATGTTTTGAGCGAACACCACATCTGGCCTTGTGCATCTCACAGCATACATAATAGATCCTACAGCCGAAGCATAAGGAACTTTCTGCATGCGTGCCACCTCAGCAGGTGTTGAAGCACACATATCGCTACATAAGCCATGCTTTACTTCCATCGGCAAATATCCTTTCTTGGAATTTTGCATATTGAATCTCTTCAATATTTTATCAATGTAAGCGCTTTGACTTAAACCAATTAACCGCTTTGACCTATCTCGGTAGATCTTGATTCCCAGAATGTATGCAGCTTCTCCTAAATCCTTCATGGAAAAACACTTCCCAAGATATGCCTTAACATTTTGCATACTTGGAATGTCTTTTCCCATAATTAATATGTCATCGACATAAAGAATTAGGAAAATTACATCACTCCCACTAACTTTGTGATATACACATGGCTCATCAAGATTTTGAATAAATCCATACCTTTTGATTTCTTCATCAAATCTTTTATTCCATTGCCTTGATGCTTGCTTCAATCCATAAATGGACCTTTGAAGTTTGCATACACGGTTTGGAAATTGTGGATTCACGAACCCCTTAGGTTGCTTCATATAGATGTCTTCATCTAAGCGACCATTTAAGAAGGCGGTTTTGACATCCATTTGCCATATCTCATAGTCATAGTATGCTGCTATAGCTATGAGAATTCTAATAGCTCTAATGTCCGCTACAGGAGAAAAGGTCTCCTCGTAATCAATGCCATAAGTTTGAGTAAAACCTTGCGCAACTAGACGAGCTTTATAGACGTGTACATTGCCATCCATGTCAGTCTTAATCTTATAGAGCCACTTACTCCCAACCACCGAGGCGTTTGGAGGTAAGTCAACCTCTACCCAGACTTCATTTTCTCTCATGGATTGCATTTCCCCATTCATTGCAACCTGCCATTTAGCCTTGTCAGGACTTGCCATGGCAGCTTTATAACTAGTAGGCTCTCCAAGATCTCCTAACATAGTTTCCTCAACCTCTACGTTAAGACATAGACGTTCTGGTGCACGTATATTCCTTACGGATCTACGAACGGGAATCACTTCAACTTCTGGTGGAGGACACAGACTATCAGGTTCTAACGGAAGTACGTTAGTGTTTTCAGAAGGTAATGCATCTTCTTGATCATCTTCCAGATCATAAACTCTCCCACTGAATTCTTGAGATACGAGATCTTTTTCAAGAAAATCTCCATACCTAGCAACAATTACTTTATTTTCAGTTGGATAGTAAAAGTAGTAACCCATAGTTTCCTTAGGATATCCTACGAAGATACACTTTACAGATCTTTGTTGGAGTTTATCTGCTGAGTCACGTCTAACATACGCCTCGCAACCCCAGACCTTTAAATAAGACAGGTTAGGAGCTTTACCATGCCATATTTCATATGGTGTCTTATCAACCTTCTTTGTGGGAACCATATTTAGAATACGAACAGCAGATTCTAAAGCATAATCCCAAAAGGATAAAGGTAGAGTGGTAAGATTAAACATAGATCGTACCATGTCCAACAATGTACGATTTCTTCTCTCAGATACACCATTTTGTTGTGGAGTATATGGAGAAGTGAGATTCTGGACAATTCCATTCTCAGCTAAGTAATCTTTAAACTCTTTGCTTAGATACTCGCCTCCTCTATCGGATCGAAGAGCTTTAATCTTCTTTCCCAATTGCAGTTCTACTTCAGCTTTGAAAACCTTAAATGTTTCAAACACCTCATGTTTATGCTTAAGTAAATAAACATAACCATAACGGCTGAAATCATCAGTAAAGGTTAAGAAGTAGCTAGCACCTCTCTTTGACACATGTCTAAGTGGTCCGCACACATCAGTATGAATAAGACCAAGTAGATCAGAAGCCCTCTCCATATTGCTATGAAAAGGTTTCTTAGTCATCTTCCCAGATATGCATGACTCACATTTATCAAATGATTCATCATTGATATTTTGCAAAAGCCCTTCTTGTTGCAGCTTATGCATGCGAGCCTTGCCTATATGAGCAAGTCTACAATGCCAAAGATAAGAAGAATTCAAGTCTAACTTTATATTCTTGTTAATGCTAAACATTGAATTATTATTATTGTTATATACATTTCCAATCATATCAATTTCAAACACACCATTCACAGTAATTGCTTTAAAATAAAATACACCATTTAAAGAAACATCAATTCCATTACTTGAAATAGTATGAGTAAAACCATCATCCAACAAACTTGAAAAGGAAACAACACCTCTAATTATAGAAGGTGCATAATGACAATTGTTCAATAACAGTACTAAGCCCGAAGGCAATACTAAACTAAACGTTCCTATGGCTTCAACAGCTGCATGTGCGCCATTTCCCACGTGCAGGTATTGCTCCCCATAGGCAAGCTTCCTTTCCACTCTAAACCCCTGCAGTGTATTACAAATGTGAATACCACAGCCCGTATCATATACCCAGGAATTATTATGATTTAGAGTAAATAATTCAATGACAAATAAATTACCAGAAGTACCGGCGCCCGCAGACCCTTCATACTTCATCTTGTTTGCCCGCAATTCATCAAGATAGAGAGCACAGTTTCTCTTCCAATGCCCAACGCTCTTACAGTGATGGCATGCTTGATCCTTTTTAGGATTATCCTTCCTAGGAGTAGGGTTCTTCTTGGGTTGAGGTTGATAGGCCATCACCTGTTTGCCTTTGTCAACCTTGCCCTTACCCTTCCCCTTCTTGTTGTTCGCACGCTGCGGTTTTGGCTTATTAATTCTTCCACCCTGAATAGCAAGTACCTGGGCGGTAGGAACCTTTTGAGGCAACCCTTTCTCATAATCAATGAGCAATGCGTGTAGGTCAGTAACTGTCTTCCCCACGCAGTGCATATTGAAATTTTTGACAAAACCATTAAAATCCTTGTTAAGGGATCGATTAATCAGATTCACAGCCATGTCATCCTCATAAGTTTTGCCAAGTGCTTTTAGCTGGTCCATGTAACCTTTCATTTCCAGCACATGAGCACTTACGGGTTTACCCTCTCCCTGCCTACAGCTGTGTAACGCGTCGGTCAAGTCATAAATCTCGACGGCAGATGGTTTCTCAAACATAGTTCGAAGTTCATTGAGCATATTATATGGGAAATAATGTTCGAACTGCTTTTGAAGAGCAGATTCCATTGTTCCCAACATAAGACAAGCCACATCATTATGACGCTTATACTCAAGTTTCCACTCGTCCTTTTGAGCTTGAGTAGCTTCAGGACCAGTTGGTTCAGCAGGACAAGGTTCATAAAGATATTTCATACGATCAGCAACTCTACATACAATTCTCAAAGAGCGGTGCCAATCATTGAAATTCTTAGAGCCAGTCAACTTTTCTCGATCAAAAAAACTTTTGAACGCAGAATTTAGAGCAGTGTTAGTGTTATCGGTGTTTTGAGCCATTTCTACAGAAAAAAGTTCAAGTATTAGTATTTTCGATAATACACTTTTCAAGAAAATAAATATACCCAACGGTAATATAAACATATAATCATATAATTTTCTCGAAAACTAGGATCCAAATTATCATAGGTTCATTACATCAGTTGATCTGCTAGCAACAAACGCATATAATAAGGTAATCTGTCGAACATTAATTGGCAAACAATTTCCAACTCCTAGATCATTATGGGATTTATATTTTCCAACGCTATTGCAAATATAAACATGTTTCATCCCATCTTATGCCATTGAGTCCAGGTCTCACTTCCTACTCAACTTAAGTGTCTAACTTAAAGAACTGCAAATATGTCCATGTAAGGTCTGACTTTACATAGAGATTTACCTCTCCATCACAATCTCGCCAAGTGCTGTCATGACGTAAATTGCAACTTCAAGTGTTCCTTTTAATTAGATGGCAT